>JARHVA010007275.1:277500-422500 GCA_037957365.1 Torreya grandis | reverse complement strand
TCAAATTTTGAGGTATTTGGCTATATAAACAAATCCCTTTATTTTCTTTACAACCCGCATATTTTTGAATATTTCATTAGTTTCATTCCACTCTATTTCAAATACCTAAAGAATAATCTTCATTTTTCATTTTCAAGTTGATTTGTAGTCAAATTTTAAAAGCGAATAAATTTGTAAATTCATAATATTCAATGTTATATCTACCTTATAGGCCTCGTTGATCTTGAGAAACATTGCACTACAATTATCTCCTTTGCAAAAATCAAGATGATATTGAAAACATACACCATCATAATGACAATATAATCATCAATTATTTACACAGTTCATCTTGATGATAGTAAAGAAATCTTAACAACCCTAATTTATACCCAACCTTCAAGACCCATTTCATAAATCCATCAATAATTTTATCTTAACAGTGTGAAGACCCATTGAAAAATCCATCAAAAATTTACTCCAAATTTTTATGGTGGATAAGGAACATGATTTGTGGTGATATTTTCTATATATCGATTGTATGGAATATGTTGACATTTCATTTCTTACAATTCTTCTACCGATTTCTTTTTTTTTCCAAAAAATAAAATGCATTCACCCCTTGTGGTAAATATACATATAATATATACTTATACATATGTGTATATATCTCTTCAATATATGAATTTGATGTGTATTTATAAGTTAATGGGTTAGCTTAAGGCAAGGGCCATTAATTTATTTGTTATTTATTTTTTGCATTTATCCATTCTTATTTTTTGAAAGGGTCAAGGCGTGTCCATATAGATTCCTTATATTCCATGGATCAGACTAAGCAAACATTTTAGGTATAAATGATTTGTGCATTGCAAAAATTATCAGTCTAAAATTTTCAAATTCATCTAAAGCTCTAGTGTGTTTGGTGCTTTTTAGTTTAGGTCTAAATCTATAGGAATCTAGTTAACATTGGCAAATCATAAAGTAAAATTGATATTTATGTACCTGCAAAACAAGTTGATGACAAGCCCATTTGACATCTTTCTTAGAAGCACCATGATCGAGTTTGAGTAGATCATAATAATCTTCTTTCAGTCTAGGACACGTAATAAAGGCCATTGTTCTAACATTTGATAGTGATGGCCATGAGGTTCTACCATGAAACTGTTTGGTTGGTTCTTCAAACCTCTACATACTCCCATTTCACTACCACATGTCATTTCTATTGCATTAAAATCCATATTTCTAATAAACTAACTAGATTTTTTAGAACCTTCTCACCATATTTCAAAGTACTAGTGAATTATTTTGGATCTCTCTTCTAGCTTCTGGAGGTCAAAATTCCTGTATTGTCAACCATATTTTAACTTATCTTTCTATGGAATCAAGAAACCCTAGTGAAAATCATGTAAAATAAAATGAATTTTTACCTCTAATACAATTGTTCTTTTGTAACTCTTTGTGCTGACAGCACACTAATCGCTGGATGCCAAATGTCAACTAAAAATGATAGTAGATTGATATTATTTTGTTTTGTCTCTTGTGAAATGAATCTAGGGGCTTCACCCCATCGTATAAGCCTTAGATTAATTATGCTTAAAAATACAACTCTCAAATGCAATGTATAAGAGATTAAAAGTTTTTGTTAATTCATAATTTAGCAATTGTAACATTTTACTCAGCACCACTTTAATTTTCATTGTGGTTATGTTTAGAGAAGCTAGTTTTCAATTCATATATCCATCTACAAATAATCTTTACAACCACTTAAAATTTATTTTCAATATAGATTATTGAGAATTTATAATAATTAGAGAGAGATCAAGGAAATATTCAGAGAGAATTAGTTGTATTGGAATGTCATTTTTATTGTCATATATTATTGAGTACCCTAAGAAACATAAACAAATCTTAACTATCTCCTAGTGTAATGTTAACATCAAAAATAAAAATTATCCTTACAGTTTTAAAGTTTAGTTACATCAATTAGGGCAAGGTGAAGAAGTGCATTTTTCTAATGACCAACGTGAAGTTTAATAAAATAGAGCAAGGTTTTTGGAGCTAAAAATTTGATGAACACAATCATAGAAATAATTTTCTCTTGACTTACACTTCTAAGAACCGTACTAACTATGATCTTTTCACCTAGAAACAAAACTCTATGGTTTGGATTAGGTCCTTCAGTTCACCATGAGTTTTCATGGTTTTCATTGCTTGATAAAAAAATCATGATTTACACTATAAAACTTTATCTATTATCTATAGATCTCTTGATATTCAAGATACACAATGAAACCCCCCTTTCATTTTTATTACCCTTGTTTTGGAAATTTAATTTAATTTTACTTATTGATTTACATTCATTTTATGCCTATATATAAGCCATGTTTATTCAAAATATAACATCAAAGAACATGTCCAGGAACATGAGACCCCTATGACCAAAGGTCGTCACCTATGTAGGAATACATGCTATAGCATAGAGTATTGAGGAACTCCAAGATAAATTCCAATCTCAACTCGACTCCTAACTCACTGAGTTGAATGTGCAACTACATGACATCAATGCACAAAATACCATGCTCTTTAGCATAATTAATTATGACTATAATTTTGAAGGTGGAATTCTATCCTAAACCATATTGTGTGGCCATAAATTAGAATTTACAAAATATTATGGTACAAAACAACTCACTAGATTTACCATGTTGAACAATATTTTATCTTGCACAAAACATTAGGATTAGACAAAGTATCCATCACATAATTTCACTTAGAGAAGGAAGTTGTCCAGTGATAATAATGGTATAAAAAATATCATACATAACCCACTTTTGTTTTTTTTGTCAAGAATTTTTTGTTTAATTTTGTTCCCAGTTCCTATGATGATTTCACTAGAGCCCTAAGCAAACTATGATAAATTTTAAAAGTATAAAGCTGAATTTGTAAAGTTGTCCAACCAAACCAAAGGGTTAAATGATAATTTTTTCAATATTTATTTCTTCAGTGGGATCAAATAAATAATTCACATAGAGGTCAAAAAAATTAAACTAGAGAACGTGATTGAAGCATTAGAATTAGACAAGATTATGGAAGATAAAATTACCTCCTAGCACCGATCGTCCTATTTTGGTTTGTTCAAGACTAAGAATTTTTTCAGTAACTATTTATAACCAAATGGTTATAAGTAAGTTTTTTCAATTTTGAAAATAGCTAATTTTGTGAAAATATACGTAGGTCAAATCACCTCAATTTTATACAATTTAATAGTTTGGGACACAGATTCGCCTTATAGATTATAATTGATCCTATTTTAGGATATAGATTTGCTAGAGTTATTATACATATATGAGTCTGATTCACTAATAAATTATATGGGACATGTATAGGTTACTCTAGAATCACCAATTATACATGTATATAAATAATAAGGACCACCTAGGACACAATAAGCTTAAAGTAATAATTATATTAATTTTATGAAAATGTTTTGAATATTCTTTGGTGCCACATTATCTTCCTTCTATATGATTTTAATAATTAAAAAACTTAATAATGAATAATTTTCAAATCTAATGTTTATTTTATTTCTAGCATTGAATGTGGTGCAGGTAGAATTAAAGCTATGAGAATTGAGGTTTAGATCTAGCCCAAATTTTTAGTGAATTGACATCATCATATTAAGGGGCCTAAGGCAAAATTAAATGTTGGTATAACACATCACCCTCAAGATTAATGGAATTTTATTGTATACATATGTGATGGGTTCTCAAAATTTCTTATCGTTAATGCAAGCTCGTGGCAGAATTGAATCTCTAGTAGTCAGAAGATTGGGATGAGAGGTTGTAAATAAAGGTGCGGTCAATTTCTAAGTTGGTTTCCTTGTGATTGACATTGTAAGGTATGGATTTGCATTTATTTTGTTTTAAATACTAAGAATAGTTATTTTCATACCAGTCATCTATCTTAAAATAAATAAATATAATGATAAGTTCCTTGAATTTAAAAAAAATATATATTTGCTGACAATTTTTCAAATTTTCTAGCCATTGATGCAAGCTATTGGCGTAAGAGAAGCCTTGGTAGTTGAAAGATCAGGATGAGATGTTCTAAAATAAGGTGTAGATAATTTATACACTAGTTTCCTTGTGATTACAATTACAAGGTATGAAATTGTGTTTCTTTGTTTTGAAGACTAAAAGCAATTATTTGCGTACATAATTGTCTATCCTGAAATGGATGAATATAATGATAAGTTTCTTGAAAATCATTTCTTTAAATATAATTTCTGATGGTTTCTCAATTTTTTTAGTCATTAATGCAATCTATTGGAGAAATAAAAGCTTAGATAATCAAAAGATTGGGTTGAGGTGCAAATAATTTCTAAGTTGGTTTCCTTGTGATTTCAACTGCAAGGTATGGATTTGTGATTCTTCTATTCTAAAGATTAAGAGTAGTTGTTTGCATGCACAATATCTATCTTGAAATGAATAGATATAATGATAATTTCCTTGAAAATCATTTATTTAAATATATTTACTCAAAACACTATACATGCTGGTTTTCATGAAAATTTTGTGTATATTTGTAAATCATTTCCTTAAAATAAAAAATCTGTGAAATGGGTATTTTTAGGTTAGTCAAAAATATGGTTGAAATGATATGAGGCTTTGTTTCATTTATTTATTTTGTTCTTTGTGTATTGTTTAAAATAAGTATCTTGCATTCCATTATTTCTCAAATAAAATCAATTTTTATTTGTTTAAAAAGAATATTTCTCAGATGAAATCAGTTTCTTTTTTGTTTAAAAGAAGTATGTGGTAAAGAACAACCAAATAATATAATAAACTAAGTATAGAAAAAATTGTGACAAAAAATTAGAGTATAGAGTATAAATAATTAATCGACCATAGGGCCATAAGGCAAGACAACCATGAAAAGAGAGAATGACATAACTAAAAAATATTGAGTACATACGATAAGATCTTCTGTAGTACTTAGTATAAATTGAGTATATACCCTTGTAAGTCTCTCAAAAGACTAATTTAAGATTGACCATTAAATTATGATATTTGAAATTTAATTATGAGTATGTTAGCTTTTTTTTTTAGTTGTTCCTAGTTATAATAGTGATTGTATTTTATTTTTCGTTGTTCTATTTTCATTGATAAAAAACTTTTATAGATTTAGGAATCTTTCCTTCAAGTGATTACCTCTTCTATAGGCTTTACTTTTTTGGATAGGTAAGATTATATTATTTGAAATATAATTCATAGATACATATATTTAATAATTGAGATATTTAATTAACACATCATTCATTATTATTCATAAAACTTAGAAAAACCCTTATGCACATATTAGAAACATTTGTTACTTCCTAGAATCACTATTATTCTACAACCATAAAAATAAAGATATGAAGTGCATCAAAATAGTGACTAAGAAATTGTAGCATGTCCTTATAAATTTATGCTGGCCCCTATTTCCATGTATTGAATTTGTAAGTGAGTTGTGGTTTGGCTTAATTTTTAATTTATAGATTGTTTAGATGTAGATTCTATCCATGATATCATTTTCAAATAGATATTTTGGTAGTTCATTTTTCAACTTTTTCTAAATAAATATGCTAATTTCATTACTTATTTTTAGGTTCCAACTTTCAAACTACCAATGCAAAAGTTAATTCAAGATGTGGAATAGTTATTTCGTCTTTGAAGGGACTGTTTTGCATTGGTGATTCATAAAGTTGACATTAAAAGGTTTTTGATTCGTAAAATGTCTAATCCTAGCCTGAGTACTAGGAAATTAACAAGGGGTTCATCAAAGGTAAATAACTTATTTTCATATTTTGATAAACATTAATAAGAACAACCTTTCAAATTAAATACTAGTTTAGAAAATCAACTAAAACCAAACATTACTTCTCATGATCAAAATCATGTTCAACAAGGTTCTAATCACTTTCAATTAGCGGATGCAAGTAACAATGACAATGATCATGATGTAACTGATTTAAGATAATCTAGTTTTGAAAGCGTTGATGATTCAACCTCACAAGTAATTCATGAAAATTCATCACAACTCTAAAAAAAAGAAGTCAAGTGAATGGGAAATTTTAAGGAGTTTTCAAGTTGAATGGGTTTCTAAATATCCTTTCATTTAACTTATTTTGAGTGAATACACTAATGATCCACCAAAAGAGTGTATATGAAAAATATGTAATTGGAAATTAAAGAGGGATAAATCCTTGGAACTAAAAATAGATACCATAGAGAAGCATGTGGGAAAATATACAATTTTTTTTTATAAATTGAAAAGAGAAATCAGTGATATGACGGAGAATAAAAGAAGGGTCTCTTCATGTTAGGTATGTGAGTGAATACAATGAATACCTTAAAAAATAATAAAATCTTCATGCAAGTGGAATAAACAGTACAAATTTGTTTGAAAAAATGATGGGAATCAACCAAATGTCAAATAGTGCACAATTTTGTGTTATTTTTCATATTTTAAATAAAGGTCGATCAATGATTGATTATCAAGGATATAAGGACATGCTACAATTTCTTGGCATCTTAAACTTTTTAAATACTCATTGGTCAGTTACTAGTGGTTGGGAATGGGATAATTATCTTGCTAAAGTAGAAAAGGAGAATTTTCAAGAGAAGATAAGGCTTTCAAGATACATAACATTGTCATTGGATGAAGTTAAAACCATTGATAAAACTTATTGGGTGTGTATGGATGTTTACACTAATATAAATCATGTTTATCAACCTCATTTTATTTTCATTCATAAAATGAAATAAAATACTTCTCAAAACCTTTTAAAACTAGTCAAGAATATTTTGAAAGTGGTTGGTGGCATGGATGATTTCTTAATTGCAAGAAAGATTATCTGTGTAGGGGTAGATTGAACATTCATTATGCAAGGTCAAAGAAGTGGTCCTTGTGTAAAGCTAAAAAATTATTGTAAACCATATATGATTGGTATTCACTGCATGGAATATGTAATGAATTTAGCATTAAAAATTGTGAACAAGTTTACATTAGTCTCAAAATTTGAAGATCTTATTCATGAAATCCATTCATACTTTTGTAGAAATCCAAAAATATTTTTATAATTAAAATTTTTTGTTAAAAGTTTAACACAAGGAAACATGTTACTTAAGGATGTTGATACTCGATGGATTTCTCTTTATAGACCAACACATAGAGTATATGCAGAATAAATAGTCATTGATGGGAATAATAGAGGAACATCACCACATAATAGATAAATCTCTAGATATTATGTTTAATGATAGACATTATTGACCTTATTCAACCTTTTACCTATGTTGGATGAAATGAATTTAATGATAAATAACTATCAAGAAATAACAATGTACATTCCACAATATTCTACATTGAGAAAATTAATATGCCTTGCCCTTGATAATTTGTATTTAACACAACATTAATTTATAGGGGAAAAGTTCACAAGCTGGATCTTGATGATAAATATTGAACATGCTAGTAAATATTTGTATTTTAATGAAGATGGATTTATGTGTACAAGTGAGAGAATGTAAAATACCCCTACACACTTTTGACCTAGTTGGTAGATCTAATAGACTCAAAGAAGTTCTTGTTACAAGGGATCGATTTGTTGAGGTTCTATCCTCTATAAGGTACATCTTGAATGAAATTGTAAAATGTCTTTCTTCAGAGATTAGAGATTATTTTCCTCAAGATGAACTATTATAACGCATGGTTTTGGCATACAATCAATATTTAAAAAATGACATCTCATCAAAATTTTATAATAAAATCCAAATATTGGCCCAACACTTCTGCAAGAGTGTATAATTGAATGGTGAAAAAATTAAAGATATTTTAGATTGTCAAAGCCAAGTGAGTAGTCTGTTCGATTTGCCACAATAATGTTGGAACAAGTTAAAGTTATGGACAATTTTTTTGAATATGTCTCGAATGCTAGAATATGGACTACTTTAAGTTTGAGTGAAATACTACATGATGGTATCTCAAAATATTTTAATCTTTCTAATTTATGCCAAACAATGCTTTTAGGTTCGGAAGATGAAGTAGTTTTTAGTGCGTTATAAATTTTAAAGTCAAATTTAAGAAACAAGCTTGACAAAAACTTGGAGACTTGATTGAGGATCTATACAACTAGATATAATGTCATTGATTTTTTATTTGATAGAGACCTGACACTTTAGCAGTCTACATTTGAGAGAAGAGGATTAACTAATAATTCTTCAAACACACTACTCAAAGATTTTTGTAGTACTAGATTCGAGTCTAAAAACTTTTAAAGAGAATGCATGTAACAATTATCAAGAACAAAATGAAGAAAATTGTCATGTTGAAATTTGAAATTTAGGCATCTAAAATCTAAGGTTGATTGAGGAAGGACAATAGATTTTGTGATCCCAAATTTTTTTCTGTGGATTCATGTAGCCAGATTGCATTTTGATAATTAATACTAGGTGAATTTAATTTTGATGGGAAAGTGTTAATACTTGATTATAAAAACATTTATTTTTGTGTTATGTTTGATTAAGAAAACATGTCTATAATAGTTATAAACTCCATTATAGAGATGCTTAAGTATGTTATGGCATTCCTTTGTTATTTTATACCAAGTAGGTGTATTTTTTTGTTCTCTTTGATTAAGATAACATATTTATAATAGTTCTAAACTCTATTATAGAGATGCATAAGTATATTGTAGTGTTTCCTTATTATTTTATACCAAGTAGGTATATTTTTATGTTTTATTTTATTAAGAGAACATATCTATAGAAGTTGTAGACTCTATTATAGAGATGCATAAGTATATTGTGGCATTCCCCTATTATTTTATACCAAACAGGTGTATTTTTATGTTTTGTTTAATTACGAGAACATGTCTATAATGGTTACAAACTCTATTATATAGATGCATAAGTATATTGTGGTATTCCCTTGTTATTTTAAACTAAGTATGTGTATTTTTATATTATATTTGATTAAGAGAACATGTCTATAATGGTTGTAAACTATATTATAGAGATGCATAAGTATATTTTGGAATTCTCTTTTTATTTTATACCAAGTAGGTGTATTTTTATGTTCTATTTGATTAAGAGAACATGTATATAATGGTTGTAAACTCTATTATAGAGATGCATAAGTATATTGTGGCATTCACTTGATATTTTATACTAAGTAGGTGTATTTTTGTGTTCTGTTTGATTAAGAGAACATGTATATAATGGTTGTAAACTCTATTATATAGATGCATAAGTATATTGTGGTATTCCCTTATTATTTTATACCAAGTAGGTGTATTTTTGTGTTTTGTTTGATTAAGATAAAATGTCTATAATAGTTGTAAACTCTATTATAGAGATGCATAAGTATATTATGGTGTTAACTTGTTATTTTATACCAAG
The DNA here is from genome assembly GCA_037957365.1 of Torreya grandis. Classification (NCBI taxonomy): domain Eukaryota; kingdom Viridiplantae; phylum Streptophyta; class Pinopsida; order Cupressales; family Taxaceae; genus Torreya; species Torreya grandis. The sequence goes on along the minus strand of JARHVA010007275.1, from coordinate 413,078 downwards.
TAGGTGTATTTTTCTATTCTATTTGATTAAGAGAACATGTATATAATGGTTATCAACTCTATTATAGAGATGCATAAGTATATTATGTCATTCCATTGTTATTTTAAAGTAATTAGGTGTATTTTTGTGTTCTATTTGATTAATACATCATGTCTATAATAGTTGTAAACTCTATTATAGAGATGCATAAATATGTTATGGCATTCCATTGTTATTTTATACCAAGTGGGTGTATTTTTGTGTTCTGTTTGATTAAGAGAACACGTCTATAAAAATTGTAAACTTTATTATAAAGATGCATAAGTATATTATGGCATTCCCTTATTATTTTATACCAAGTAGGTTTATTTTTATGTTTCTTCGATTAAGGTAACATGTCTATAACATTTTAAAATTTTATCATAGAGATTCATAAGTATATTTTGGTATTCCCTTGTTATGTTACACCAAGTAGGTGTATTTTTGTGTTCTATTTGATTAAAAGAACATGTCTATACTAGTTGTAAAATCTATTATAAAGATGCATAAATATATTGTGGTGTTCCCTTTTTATTTTTATACCAAAGTTATTTAAGGAATCTATAGTGTAATAAACTATAAGTATCTATATTAGACCAATAACCTCACTTTTGGTAATAGCTTGCATAAATAACTAGAAATTTTGAGAAAACTATAACATATGTATTCAAGAAACTTGTATTAATCCCATGGGTGATAAGTTGGACTAAAACTAAATTTTTTCTTAGACCTTCAATATCATGGCACCAATTCACTAAAAATTAGGGCAATGTCTTAGACTCAATCCCCATAACTTTAATTCTACTTGCACCACATTTAATGCTAGAAATAAAACATACATTAGGTGTGAGAATTTGGGATGTGAAGGAATTTATGTCATTGACCTATTTTAACAGTCCTTGGTTTTTTAAGCTTTGAAGTCTTGAAGATGTATCAATTTTAACTTATAAGTTTATAATTATAGTTTTAGTTATTTATTATTAAAAAATTTAGTCATTAAAACCATATAGAAAAAAAAGCATGTTTGTTTTACTCAGTTTTATGTGTGTTAAGGACCACTTGTGACTTAGGACATAATATTCTTAAGGTAATAATTATATTTTAATTGGCATAGTTTTTTAATTGAAATAAAAATATATTTGAAAGATAATTATTGATTATGGATATGGTTAAGACATTTGAAAGACGGTGTTTTTGAGAAATTATATTTAAATAAATGACTTTTAGGGAAATTATCATTATGTTTATTCATTTCAATATAGACAATTGTGCATACAAATAACTATTCTCAATTTTTAGAACAAAAAAACATAAATCTATACCTCATAGTTGCAATCACAATGAAACTAACTTAGAAATTATTTGCACCTTCGTTCCCAACCTCTCATCCCAATATTTTGACTACCAGAGCTTTGCTTCCACCAATAGCTTTCATCAATAAATATAATAATTGAGAAACTATCACATATGTATTTGATCAAATTACTTATGATCAAATACATATGATTCTTTATAATAGAGTTTATAACTATTATAGACATGTTCTATTAATCAAATAGAAGATTAAGAGTTGTTGTTTTCATGCACAATCATTAATATTGATTATTGAAATGAATAAATATAATGAAAAATTACCTAAAAAGCATTTATTTAAATTTATTTTATTTATTTCCTCACTTTTAATATTTGTCTTGCCTTATGGTCCCATAGTTGGTTTATTATTTATCTCTATACTCTATATTTTTGTCACAATTTTTTCTATACTCTATTTATTATATTATTTGGTTGGTCTTTACCATTGATTACCTATGATAAATAATGTCATGAAAGATAATTATTTTAAAAAATGCATGAAGAAAAAACTAATTATATTATGTGGTTGGTATTTACCACATACTTATTTTAAAGAAACAAGAAACTCATTTCCCCTGAGAAATAATGGCATATAAGTTACTTCTTTTAAACAATGTACATAACAAAAAAAATTATATGATGTGGTTGGTATTTACCACATACTTCTTTAAAAAAAATAAGAAACTCATTTCCTTTGATAACTTATGGCATGCAATATACTTATTTTAAATAAAATGAATAAATGCAATAAAGCCTCATGCTCATTTCAACCATATTTCTGACTATAACTAAAAAATACCCATTTACAAATTTTGTAAACATATCAACATGCAATCAATAAAAATCATTGAAATGCATAAATATAATGATAATTTCCTTGAAAATAATTTATTTAAAGATATTTTCTTTCCATCCTCATTTTCCATAGTTGTCTTGCCCTATGGTCCCATAGTTGGTTTATACTCTATCTTTGATTTTTTGTCACAATTTTTTACTATACTCAGTTTATTATATTATCTATTGGTCTTTACCACATACTTATTTTAAAAATAACAAGAAATTTATTTCTTATAAAAAATAATGATGTGAAAAATAGTTCTTTTAAGCAATGCACAAAGAACAAATTGAATAAACCTAATAGATCCTCATGATTATACTATATTTTGTTTTTAAACTTTTAATGTAATAATTATATTCTAATTGGCATTGTTTGTTAATTAAAATTAAAAAATATTTAAAAGGCTAATATGGATATAATTAATATATTTTGGCAGACCTTATTATATAGTTTGTAATTTTAAAACAATAAACATATTTTGAATATTTTTTTAGTTGTGTCATCTTTGGTTTTCATAGTTGTCTTGCCCTATGGCCCCATGGTTGGTTTATACTCTATACTCTATTTTATTGTCACTATTTTAACTATACTTATTTTAGTATATTATCTAGTTGGAATTTTCCACATACTTATTATAAACAAACAAAAAATTGGTTTCTTCTAAGAAATACTAACATGTAAGATATTTAATTTAAATAATGCACAAAGAATAAATTGAATAAATATAATAGATCATCATAATGATACTTTATTTTATTTTTAACTATTTAAGGTAATAATTATATTCTGGTTGGCATGGTTTCTTAAAATAAATTAAAAATATTTGAAAGGGCAATATGGATGGGGTTAAGATATCTTGGCAGACCTTATTATATAGTTTATAATTTTAAAACTATGAAAATGTTTTGAATATTTTTTTCAATTATGTCATCCTAATTTTCTTTCCCTATGGCTCCATAGTTGGTTTAAACTCTATAATCTAATATTTTGTCACAAATTTTGCTATACTCAATTTATTACATAATATGGTTGGTATTTTGAGAGACCTACACAGGTCTGTACTCAATTTATACATAATATGGACATTAAATTTATCACTTAAAAAGGATAAATTTAATCTTTAAAAGGGGGATAAATTTAATCATTAAAAATAAGGAACTATAAACAAGATCTTGAATTTAGACTTTTCACCCTCTAACTTTTTTCTCCATTGGTTTTTTAATTAACACAAATTACCTCTTATAAAATAAATCTATGTAAGTGCTTCAAATTGATTAAAACCCTAGAACCACAAAACCCTAAAACCTAAATTCTTATAACTTCATTTATGTTAAATTTTTATTCCTTTATGGTCATGGGAATCACAAAGTGAGTGATAGTTGCAAGAAGAGACAAAGGATGAGTATATGTAACCAATAATGAAACACAAACCAAGTAAAAAATACAAGTCCCACATGTCATGCAAATCATGAAATGGACAACCATTCTAAGAGGAGGCCAAGTAGGAATTTAAGTAGGAAACAATGAAGTACAATCCAAGTAAGAAATAAAAGCCACACATATCTACAAATTTTCTCACACTTTTAATGAATTATTTCTATATTTTTAGTGATTTGAAATGTTTCCATATTATTTGCCCCATGAATGTGTTTGGGGAAAGTGGTTTAACTTGGATTTTTCACCATTATTTCTTGATTTTAATATGATGCTTGATTTGTTAGCTATTTATAAGTTTTTTTGAAAGAGTTAATAAAAATTACTAGTCAATTTATACTGGCATGGAAATTTTACCAAAGATTCGCCAATGGAATCATACTTGAAATCTAGGTTTCACCAAGATTTTATAATAATATTTTATGGGTACCTTCTTAAAATATTTATGTTCAAGACATATACAATGTTCTATCTAGTCACAAACCCTACTCCAAAATTTACCCACATTAAATGCCTTATGGAGTTAGAAATGTTGTGCTCATCCTAAAAAAGGGATATATTACAACTATGATGAAAAATATATAGAGGACACAAGTTAATTGAATACAAGTTTTATTTATTATATGTTTAGTCACTACCAGATGTTTAAGAATGGGAAGATGATAAATATTCCCATAATGAAGAAGTTAAAATTGAAGAACTTAGCACTATGGAGTCACACCCTAAAATTTAAATTGATTCCTTGGATTGGGTAACCATTCCTTATACTAAGAGTCTAAAAGGGTAGTTTAACATGTCCTTACTATTCTCATTAAATTTGGTAGTTATTTATCTTAAGTTCAAAAAACAAGATGATTTTTATGATTATCCTTTTCCAAGTTTTGAATTCATGATCACCAATGGCCAAACCTTAACTTTTAATTTAAAATTATGTAATGTCCATATGTTAATAGGGGACTATAATTTAAAATTAGACATGTTTGTTCTACCTGTAGGAGGTTATGAAATAGTTTTAGGAACATAATGGCTTTGGACACTAGACCTTATCCTATGGAAATTTTTAGAGTTATGGATGAAATTCATTGATAAGAACCAACAAAACACATTAAGAGAAATCAAAATATTCTCTTAAAGTATAATTAGATCTCATCACATGGATAAGTTACTAAAAAAGGATATCATGGGATTGTTTACTATATTGAAACCATCTAGTTATGGGCAAGTGTATGGAGTTGGAGGACAATTTCATTAACATTTTAGGTAATGAAATCACATTAATAAATAATGTGATTGCATTATTTAATTAATGCAATGAAATTATCTAAACTATGGCTTGATAATTACCAAATAATAACATTATCATGTTAATGTATAACATGATCATGTTAATAGATAACATGATCTCATTATTGTAAAAAAAATAACACAATCATGTCATTTTTATTTTCCATATTAAATCAATAAACATGTAGATGAATTTAATTTTGGTTAATAGGTAACATGATCATGTTATTGATAACACAATCACATTCATGTTATTTTGCACATAAAAGCATGTGGGTGTTTCACATGAAGTCGACTTTGGCTAGAAGCTTATATTTACTACTCTAAATGTTAAGTATAGTAAATATAAGAAATTTGGGTCACTTAACATCTGATAGAGTTGGTCTCACAACTACATGCCTTATGATGTAGAAAATAGTTTTTAAAAATATAATCTGATCAGTACTTAGGCATTGTTAGGGTTTAAGTATTAAACTTAAGGATTTCAAGACATAAATTTTGTAATTGATGTCTATTTGTGGTAAAGATATAGTCATTTTAAGGTTTTTGTGTCTTTTATATTGATTATTAACACTACTAGGAGTCTTAAGTTTGTCAAAATTAAAGTTTTCAAACCACTCACTTTGAAACTGATGTAAATTAGTGTGATTGAGGTAGCATAGGTCACATTGATGACCTACACACATCAAATACTATGTGTTAATTTCACTTGTTCATCATCCCTAATCACCCCTAATCACTCTCTCATCATTCCTCATTTTTCCTAATCACTCCCTCATTAACCCTCACTATCGTTAGTCATCTCTAATCACTCCCTCAACATCCTTGATTACTCCTTCATTGACCCTCACTATCCCTCATCATCCATAATCACTTCCTCATCCCTTATCATCCCTCATCACTCCCTCATTGACCCTCACCATCCATAATCATATTTAATCACTCCATCATCATCCCTAATCACTCCTTCATTAGCTCTCACCATCTCTAATCACTAATCCATCACCCCTAATAACTCCCTCCTCATCCCTCATCACCATTAATCACTCCCTTATTGACCCTCACCATTATTCATCATTTATAATTTCTCACTTATCATCCCTAATCAATCCATCATTGACCATCACCATCCTTTATCATCCCTAATCACTAATTAATCATACCTCATCATCTCTAATCACTCATTCCTCATCCCTTGTCACCCCTAATCACTCCCTCATTAATCCTCACCATACCTCATCATTACTAATCACTCCATCCTCCATAATAACTCCCTCATTGACCGTCACCATCCCTCATCATACCTATTGACTCCCTCATCATCTCTACTAAATTATTCCTCATCCTTCCTCATCCTTAATCACTTAATCCAATACTTTGATGGTGCTATTTTGTTGGGTTTTAACAATGTTAGGAGCTATAAGTGGAGAGTTGAGTGATAGCATAAAGTATAAGACATAGTGATCAAAATGATATGGAAGAAAATTTGAAACATAAATATTTAATACCTATGAAAAAAATATGGGTCTATTATAAATGACGCAATTCACAATTAAAATTTTTCTATAAACAAGAAGCAAGTAAAACCACCATAGCACCAAAAATGGGTAGTAAATAAATGAGGATCACCAAGCTATGTGATTTCCTCAAATTAATCAATTGCTTTCCATTTGAGGACATTTTATGATTCAAATAATTATATTCAAGGCCTTCTATTTCTATTTTTATTGATTGAGTCATCATACCAAAGAATGGAAAATAATTTTCAAATAATTAGAACAAGTAGTCCAAGATTGGAAAGTGGTGCTTAATTCATAATTTTAATATTCAATCTAATGAAGAGTGTCACACTATGAGTTTTCTACTTGCACATATCGAGAAGTGGGTACAAGTTATCTAAATTTATAAAAAATTAATTAGATAATATATTATGAACCCAATGATATGGTTGGTACTAAAAATATCTCTACTTCCCGCAACAAGAAATTATATGAATTAAAAATAGTGTTTCATTAATAAATGTAGATAAATGGTGAGCCCATACACTTGATCATTTCTAATGGAAGTTAGAAGAATTTAATTTCTCCTAAAGCATATTTTAAAAAATTTTACTTGAAATTTATCCATCATCCATAACCATATGATAGTGTATGGTCTAATGTAGGCCTTAGAAATGGATCACCTAGTAGTGTCACTTGGTGTACAAAATCAAACTTTTTAATGATGAAATACTTTGTGACATCTCATCATTAGAGGTGTGTGATGTTTTACATGTTTTAAACCATATATTTACCATTGACATGTGGTATGTCAAGTAAATCCTTGAAATGTTGTGATAGATTGTCATGATTTGAAATACCATATATCATAGTTTGTTCATAAGCTTTTAGTCATTAGTGCCAGGAAGTGCAATAATTTTGTTAGTTCTAGTAAGAAGTATACTCTTGATGGTAAAAAGTAAATTTAATAAAATCCTTATGTCGCCATATCATATTGTGGTTTATCCAACAATAACAAAGATAAAATAAGTGAACCATAAAATAGATGGATACAAGGATATCTTTCAGTCACCTAAATAAGTTCTACATATTATACACTAAATAATAATATTGATTTTATCCCTTAACTACCTCTACCTCAAACCTCTTTATACAATATATCATTACTACATTATTAATAAATTGAGGGGTAGATCCATGAAATCATGGATAATGGATAAATCATGCCCAAATCATTGCCTTGTAGAGCCCAATTGTGTTTGTGCCAAAGTTATGAATCAATTAAAAAATCTTAACAAGATTAAAGTTAAAAACTATTGTCCTCATTTTAAATATTAAGGAATTTTTATACCATATCAATGGTGTATAATTCTTTTCCAAAATTGATCTTAAGTTTGGGTATCATCATATTCATGTTAACCTCTAGATATTTGGAATATAGTGTTAAAAACAAAGGAAAGATTGATTGACTAGTTGGTGATTCCTTTTAGGTTAACTCATGTAATGAATTAATTAATTTCAATATGTTGAATGACATCCTTAGGCCCTTTACCTATGTAATTTTTTAATCTACCTTTATGACATCTTAATATTTAGAAAACATGGGATGAACATCTACACCATGTTGAACTAGTGTTTCACATTTTGCAGAAACATATTTTTATGATAACATGAATAAATTTTCATTTTTCATGCAAGATATAAAATATTTGAGCCACATTACACACATAAGGATTGCATGTGTGAGCTTGACCAAGATTCAAGACATACATTAATGTGAAATACTAAATAACTTTTCATCTAATTCAAATATTTTTAGAATTAGAAAACTATAAAAGAGATTTGTGTTTAATTTTTATCTTTGAAACCAAAATACCAAAGGTGGAACTAAATAAAGTTTCATCTAGTTAGCTTCACAACAAAGATAATTCAATGAACTAAAATTTATACTATATTTTATGTTAGTACTTATGTTATTTGACTATAAATTTAGAAGATCATCCAATTCATTCAGTAATAAAATTGACTATCAAAAATGGGTATTGACAACACAAGTCCTAAAAAAGAGTTAATTTCTATTATAAAGGATTAAAAAAAATATGATTGGAATAAAATATATCTTCAGAGTATATAATTATGTCAGATGATGAGGGAGTGATTAGGGATGGTGAGGGATGGTGAGATTCAATGATGGAATCATGAGGAATGGTGAGGGATAGTTAGTGTCAATGAGGGAGTTATTGGTGATGATGAGGGATGAAGAAAGATTAATTAGGGATTATGAGGGATGAGGAGGGAGTGATTAAGGATGATTAGGGATGGTGATAATCAATTAAGGAGTGATTAGGGATGATAATCCTAAGTGATTAGATATGATGAGAGATAATGAAAGTCAATGAGGAGTTATTAGGGATGAGGATGGAGTGAATAGGGATGAGGAAGTGATTATGGATGATGAGGGATGAGGAAGTGATTATGGATGAGGAAAGAGTGATTAGGGATGATGAAGGATGAGAAGGGAGTGATTAAGAATAATGAGGTATAGTGAGGGTCAATGGAGGAGTAATTACATATGATAAGGGATTGATTAGAGATGACTATGGAAAGTCAAGGTCAATGAGGGAGTGATTAGGGACAATGAGGAATGATGAGAGAGTGATCAAGGGTAATGAGAGATGTGTAGGAAGTGATCAAGGATGAGGGAGGAATGATGAATAAGTGAAATTAACATAAAGTGGTCATTTGAAGTGTGTAGGTCATCAATATGACATACACTACCATAATCACACCACTTTGGATCAAATTAAAAATGAGTCAAACTTAAATTTTGACAAACCTAGGACTCTTATAAATGCCATGAATCAATCTAGATTGCATAAAAACCTAAAAAATGATTATATATTTACCAAAAATGGACACTAATTTTAAAAATTATGTCCTAAAATCCCTAGTTTTAATACTTAGACCCTAAAAATTCCTAAGTACTGACCAAATTAGATTTTAAAAAACTATTTTCTACATCATAAGGTGTGAAATTGCAAGACCAACTCTATTAGATGTTGAGTGACACTAATTTCTTATATTTACTAAAATAAATTTAGAGTATAAAAAAATTAATGTAACAATATAAATGTTTATATTTACTATTTTGCACATGATTTTATGTGTAAAATAATAGGAACACAATCAAATTAAGTAACATGATCACAATATCAATAATGTAATTACATTACCTGTTAACCAATATTCATTCCATTTACATGTTTGTTGCTTTAATGTGGAAAATAATAGTAATGCAATTATGTTATTATTTTTATAATAATGCGATCATATTATACATTAATTAGATTGAATTATACATTAAAACAATTGTGCTATTTGAATTTGAATTCAATTCTTGCACTTTTTAGCTCAGGAATGGCTTGGATTCTTGTGCCAAAGGCTTGGACTATCAATGTACAACTGAGTTTTTAGAGTTATGATAAAAATAAAAAAATTCAACTTTGATTTCCAAATACACTAATAATTTCAACATGAAAATTCAAAAAATTAATACCATCACAATTATCACACTCTCCTCTTTCCAAAAATATGATTTTAATAATTTTTGGGTTGATTTAAGGTTTCAAATTATGTTGATTTTGAACTATACCTTTTTTAGACCACTACATGCCATAAACATACATGCCTATACATTTCATGTAATTTTTCTTTCATTGATCCAAGTGAAAAACAAGTTATATGGTCACAAAATAGGCCTAATTATGCACATATTAAAAAAAATCTATTTTCATTTTTTAAAGGTAGTTAGGTGTACTTCATGAATGTTATCCATGTTGATGTCAGTTTTAGGACTTTTTACTTGAAAAATTCATTAAAAAATGTATTCATTGAAAAAATATAAAAAAATATAGGTCAAAAAATATAATATATTATCTAAATTTTCCCCAAAATGTTTCATATAATATTAAACTTTTCTAAAAAAATGGTACGTTGCACGACCGTCTATCTACTATGTTTTATGAAAAAATGAGAGTTCCTATTCAAAATTTAGATGTTTTACCTAGTTATACTTAACCATTTTTAATTTTTTTTATTGTTTTGGAAACTAGACTCTAAATTATACATTTCATGTTTTTACACCATCTTCAAATTTGGAGTGTAGATATCTCAAATTTTCTATATAATTTTAGATTTCTACAATTTCAAGAAAATCTTGTCCATAGTTAGGCCACTTTTGGTCTCCCAACTTTGTGAACTTGCCCTTATGTGAATCCTCTAATTCTAACCATCCAATATATTTAAAAGAATTTTTGTCAAATTATGTAATTATTTTTTAGGAACCTAAAGGGTTATAGACACAACAATCTAAATATCATGTGATTCAACTAAAAACATTCACCCTTACTGGTGCCTATTTATATAGGAGAATTAAATATAAAAAAATGGTGTAAGAATTGTTTTATAGTGGATTCATTAGGATCAATATCAGTCCTTACTCTTATCTTGTATTATTGGTATGGAAAAAGGATGGGTGTTTATTCTAGTGACTAATGAGTCATTAAATGAATTACATGGATTTCACTTCTTATTGAAGCTCAACATTCAAGTAAGCTATCACTAGATCCACATCAAATATAAGGATATTCCCAAGATAACATTGTGAACTCATAATGGTTATTATGAGTTTATCATCATGATTTTTGATCTCACCAACACTTCATCAACCTTTCAGGGCCTGATAAATAGTATATTATTTCCATTTATACATAAATGCATCATGGTATTCTTAATGACAACTTAGTATATATTCATACCTAAGAGGTGAGTGTAATAAATTTAGACCACACCTTCTAAATCCTTGATGATAACCACTTATGTGCCAAACACTACAAGTGTGCTTTTGGCCAATAGGAAATTGAGTATCTTGGACACATCATATATGAGGAAGGCATCAAAGTGGATTCTAAAATAATTGAGGCTATTTAAAATTTGCCTAAATGCAAATCACTTAAGAGCCTTTACGATTTTTTGGGAATGAATGAGTATTATAGATTTTTTCTAGGACTATGGGCAAATTTTGACTCCATTAAAAAACATGTTTTAAAAATATGCCAATCATTGGTTTGAGGTAGAAGCAAAATATTTTTATCTACTCAAAATTCTAATGTGAAATACACTTATTATTACTATGTCTAGCTTCTCAAAACTAATTTTCATCAAAATCAATGCCTCAGGAAGTGGATTGGAGTTTTTCTAATGCAGGAGGGTCAAAACTTGCATTTACTAAAAAGGCACTTATAGGGGAAAAATATCATTACACATATGAGAAATAGATGTCCATTATACTTCAAGTTGTCAAAAAATGTGACACATGCCTAGTCAAGAGTCATTTCTTCATCAAAACAAATCACTATATCCCTAATTACTTCCTTGAGAAAATAATATCTTTGTATGAGAAATATAAATGGGTAACAAAATAAATGGGATATGATAATAAAATTATTTACAATAAGGGTAAATAAAATGTTTCCACTTATGTATTGTCTCACAAATATGAAGAATAAACAACCTTACGTTCATAATTCTTCCCCATGGTAGATTGTGTGCATCAAGTAAAATAAGAATGGTCCAATGACAAAATTACTCTCAATATGGTCACTATTTATGCCACAAAGGCATTTTTAATTGGCACAAAATAAAAATCTAGACAAATAATTATATTAGAGATTCATGCCTCTCCATTAGCTGACCATTTAGGTTTTTAAAAAATCTATGTAAGGATCTACCAAATTTTTCTTAGAAGGCATTAAAAAAGACATTAAATAGTTTTTAGCAGAGTGTGTAAATGAAATAAAGTGGAAATTGTCACCAACTTAGGAATGCTATAACCCTTATTTGTCCCTATCTAGATATCATTAGATATTTTCATAAAATTTATTGAGGGAGTACCCAAGTTAGATGGGAACCCAATGTTCATCGTGGTGGTTGATAAATTATTTAACCATACCCATTTCCCTCCCTCATCCATATTTTTACTACCTCCACTATTGTTTAAACCTTTCTAAATTAGATATGTCACCTTTATGGGCTACCTACCTCAATTTTATGAGACCAATATTCCACTTTAACTAGTCACTTATGGAAGGAATTTTTACATCACTATGACACCCAACTTAAAATGTGTTCTACCTACCATTTTAAAAATAATGGTCAAATATAAATTGTCAACAAATGATTTGAGACCTATCTATGTTGTTTTCCTTCTAACCAATAATCTCATTGGGTTAAATGGTTTCAACTTTCTAAATGATGTTAAAAATATACATACCACACTACCACCAATATGACCCCATATGAGACCATTTATGATTATCCATTGCCTTCTATTAAGGCATACCTTGAATGTAGGTCTAAGGTCTAGTTAGTTGATGCCATGCTCTGCACACATTTAGTTAAACTCCAACATCTTAAAGATAACTGATAATAAAAATTAAAATACCATTTAAACCTAACATACATCTTGACTGATCAATGATGGGATGGGGAAAGTAATTGGTTTGTCAATCATGCTAATTTCATTAATTCTTAACTTAGAGTGTGTATTTTGGAAATAAGTCAAAAATGCATATGTGTAAATTCTAAATCTATATTTTATATAACAAAATAGTCTTGCATACTTGAAAAATATTAGTCATGGCTCAACCTTCCAATTCATGACCTTCTTACTACTGAAAGGTTCACATTCTCTATTTCTATGCTTAAAAACTCATCCTATAGTCTAACCCTGATATTATGATGACCTAGATCCCATGTAGCCCTTAATATGGATAAAAAATGATATATATCTTACTCTATCAATTATATATCTTCACCAACTCTCTATTTTCCTAGACACTACCGTGTAGATATGAAAAGTAACATCCACGCAAGTTCCCATACCATAAAAATTCTAAAATTTAAAAATGTTTTGACATGTATGGGTCAGCCTATTTATCTTAGTTAACCCTCTCATGAGATTATTTGAAAAGGAACATGATAAATATAAAATAAAATCCCCTTAGTATTCAGCTAGTAATTACCAATCAAACATTTATCAAGCTCACACTAAATCATTTGCATAATCGAGTTATACTACCCTACTCTTACCTATTTCCAAATTTATTCATAGGATTAATCTTATTATAGGTTTTAAGCATCCAAAAAATAACCCATAAGAAATATGTTTCATGTTGTAAGCTAGATCACTACATACAATCACATAGAGCATATTACACCATTGTTCACACATAAGCCAACATAAGGAGGATAAATACATTGATATGAGGCCCTCTTTGAAGTATATGGATATGTAAGAATAAATCATTGATAAATGGGTATTTGAGGTCATCTCAGCTTCACTTGAGCCCATTAACTCTAATTTTTCAAGATGCCATGCTCAATTTGGAGGACTAAGGGTTTTGATCAAAAGATTGATATCTAGAACTCGTGTATGTGATCCTAGTTTAAAATTTATAAGATGATAGTTAACCCTAAAAAACATAGGTGGAATTTACATAAATAGGCTTGTATTTCATTCCAAACAAAAACATCAACACTAGTGTCCCCAGTTTGATGGTAGTGTGTAGGTTGATAGAGAGCTAATATTTAGAACCTAATAAATCCCTATGGAGTATCATTCTACTTTCTTCTGTACTAGCATTTCCTAGATCCACTTACACATTAGTTAATAAGCTCATTATTATTCCTTATTCATGTTTAAGAATTTAAAGTGTTATTTGGCATTGTACTTTCTATATTTAGTATATTTTCATAATTTAACACTATATCAGAATACATTGTGAATCTACATTATTTAGTTGTCTTGATTTTATAATATCTTAGTGCAAGTTGATGAGGTTATTCCCCCCATATTTTTTTTTGAAAAAGGGTTAACCATTTGGTGAACCCAAACTCTAAGTCTTCTTATGAAAACCCTAGCTTGCTCTACTATTTTAATCCTTTTAGGGTTTCAAATTGAGGTAATTATTCAAATATGTTTTATAATTTGTAAGTAACCAAGGTGTAGTGCTAGAATAGGTGGTGTTCCTATTGAGCATCTTGAGCTTCCTCTTCTTCCACCTAAGATTTTGAAATCTAATACCCTATCTAGTTCTACTAACATGATAGTGCCAATAATGAAAATGAATAACATACTATAAATGTTCTCATAGAAAATGAATATGATCATGAAGATAATGAAAATTGTGAGACTAATGGAAATGATCAAGGAGATCAAGATCAATTTAAATATAATATAATGTTCTTAGAGTGTATTAATTAAAACCCTAAAGATCTTGAAAAGATACTCAATACTATATTGAAAACTGAAAAATCCTAGAACATCAATGGAAAATAATTTGCATCTATTGATCTAAGTATTATGTTTATTGGAAATGAATATCAACCATCAATCCCATCATATCTCTCCAATAGAACACAAATGATTACTACATTTAGTGGGGGCATGAGACAGTCTTCAAGCCATTATTCCCTGGAGACCAAACAACTATCATTACATGCTCCATGGGAACAATCAATAATTTAACTCAATTATTGGTTTCAATGTCTATAACAATAAAAGAGTTTTATTCCCATTTGGTTACTTCTAAAATATCAAATTCTAGTGGTTTTGTTGTGAAAAATCCCCTCTAATTTATTCAAACTTTGGAAGATAAGGTTAAAAATATTGAGTAAAAATCTTCCAAAAGTAACTCATGATGTTGGTTCACAAGATGTGTTGCATAATACCATTTAACGTTCAATATATTTACACCCTTTGCCAACTAGTTTTATAGCACCACAGTTCACACTTTATGATGGCAAAGATGACCTTGAGTAATATCTATGATCTTTCTATGCAACATGCCTTGATTATGCTTCCAATGATAATTTTTTGACAAAATTATTTCCAATAATCCTAAAGGACCATGATTTGAGATGGTTCTATGATATACCAATACAATCAATAAAAGCATTCAATATTTTATTAGATTAATTTATTTCACATTTTTAAATCAACATGTAAATGATACTTGGTGATTATATTTCACCTCAATCTTGTACACTTAGAAAACTCATACCTTGGTTGTTCCTCTCAGTTCTCTACCTTAACTCCTTATGCAAGTCTCACATCTGCTCTATCTCTATGCCCATTTGCCTATATCTCTTACTTTAATCAACATTATGTTGATGACACATACATTATTTCATGCCTAGACTGGTTAAATTATACTCATCTCCCACTTTTACAAGTTTTGAGTTTGTACCTATTTTCCTTCTCCCTAGACACTAATGTCTATGACAAACAATAGTGTTGACATTACTTTCTTGCCCCAATGCAAGTATCCAGTGCCCTAAATTTATCTAATTTGTAAATGATATGTATTCTAATGGTCAACCTAAGTGCTTTAATGTGATTTATTACTCAAAAGGGATTGATATAAATATAATATCAAAACTCATTCATTCCTCACCTATAAAAGATAGAAAATACCAAAGAGACCAAGGCACTTATCAAAAATTACTTTATAAAGCATTTAATTGATCAAAGTTTCCGTATTTACATCCTAGTCATAATTATACACATGTACATGTTTGAAGTAATAAAGGAGAAGCCCAAGAGCATGATTTTCCAAGTTATAATCTAGGTCATTGTTATATTTGTCTTACACACATTTCATGATTCACATACAAGCCAACACATAAGGGAGAACTAAATTAGTCTGAGGCCCTCTTTAGAGTATTGGATATGTAGGTAGTTCCATTTTGATAGTAGATTCATTGGGGTTAGCTCAAAACCATGTGCCCACTAACCCATTTTCCTCTAAGATCACATTAAAGATGGAAAGCTAAGATTTTACCATTTCACAAGGAGTGACTATCCATGACCCAAATCTAAATGCACTAAAGTGAAGGAAAACACAAACCCAAAAGCATCTAGGTGGTCACATCATGTTTCACCAGATATTACATATAGGACACTATCATCAAACTCAGATAGTAGTTGTGATCTAAGAATTTGACTCAAGAGAGGATGGTTAGTATGGTGTTAGTTCCAAAATGAAATAAACACACTAATAGCATAACATATCTAGGCCTAGACACTAGGGAGAGCTTAGTTAATAAAATCAAATGAAAAACACAACTAGAAAGTAAGGAATAAAAACAAAATAATTCCTTTACCTTTCTTGGATGCTCCAAATGCCTTTGTAGTGGTGGCTTACTCAGTTTGTGCTCATAAAGTCCTTGGCAATGCAAGCTTGAAAACCTCAATCTCTCCTTAGCACCTTTGCCTTATGGCTTGGCTTGGATTAGAATCAATTTGGCATCATAACACTAATTGATTAAAGCTTTTGGAACCAATTTGGCATTATAACTTTGCATCAAAAAATCTTAAAAATGATGTTGTGAGGCCTCCTATTTATAGATTTTTGTATTTGATTAGAATCAACCTGAACCGTCCATCTCAAGATTGAGATGTGTGGTTAAGGATTAATTCAATTTTTGGAATTAAGTTTGTAATTACCCTCATCATGGAATTGAAATAAGAGGCATGAAGGACATCAAGGAAGGCATTAATGAGGCATGGGAGGCATGAATCTTGATATTTGTGGCATTTATGGCCTATGGATGTCTTTCTAAGAAATGAGGTTACTTAATGAGGTATATATTAAATATTCATTTCTAAAAACAAGTATTCAACATGTTTCCATGGAAATATTAATTAGGCATTGATTTGGGTTAATTATGTGTTAAGCATGGTTAAGCTCTTTGTGCACAAATTACTCAAATTGATTAGAATGTCTTGTTATTGGTCCAAAATTTGATTGGAATAGAATTAGAAGGCGATGTTAGATACATATTCCCATTTAGGATGTTTCCAACAAAAAATAACAAAGGAACATGCCTTGTGCAAAATATTTGATAGGGAAGAGCAATCTCGAGCACCTAGGTACAAATTTGGCATTTTGACTCAAAATGAATTAATCAAAGTTAGTTGGCCCATAAATTTCATTGCCCCATTTAGGATACCCTAGCCAAATTGGCACTTGAATATGTCATTTTCACATAATTTTGCTTGTTTTAGTGTTTTTGGGCCAAATTATGCATTTAAAGTGGAAATTGGCCAAAAACTTGATTAGAGGTTTCGATGGCTAGATTTAGGTGTTTATAGTAGTGTCGATGCAACTGTCTAGGGATAACATAACTATCCAAATAACTAGAGGAACTAGATCCAAAATATGGAAACTATTATAGAATTATTTTCCTACCTATTTTCAACCTGTTTTAGATCTATAACTACACTAACATCAGAACAAGCTAGGTACTTCTATTCTTTGTCATTTATACATCTATCCTAATTGTACTTTTCATATTTAAACTATCTTAGCATAATAAAGTTAGTGTCTATTTATATCTGAGTTTAGCATTTAATTATCCTACCATATATCTGATTATCACCCTTATTCCATTTCATTTCTCTATTCTTAACTCTAATATTAAAGAGAAAAATCTACCTACAAAATTTTATTTTATGGTTAAATACAACATTATTGAAAATATGTCATATACACAAATTGTTAAAATAAAGTAAGGTACCAATGAGCCTATCAATGAATATGTTTTGAGGTAAAAAATTATGTTAGAAAAAATGAAATATCTAATGGTAGATAAAGAAATTCAAGATATATTTAAGAAAAGTTTTCCTACCCCACTCCATGAGTCTATTATCTTAAATAATTTTTTTTCGATGAACTATGTCATATTTTCTGATATCCAGAAATGAATCTTATTACATTGAACAAGTTTAAGGATGTAGCAAATACATTGAATACATCTAATACCAAGTTTCATATCAAACCAAGCAATAATTTAAAACCTAAAAAGGTTAAATATAAATCAACAAAAATGATTAATATAGTGTCACAACAAACAACATAGATCATGTTATCTAACACCCATAAAATACAATTTACATGATTACCTAACTCTCCAACTTCATTCCTTAAGAAGTTAGTGGAGTGTCATCTCATATCTCTCCCTCCTCCCATAGAGGTTGATACAAGTCAGACTATACCAAAAGGATATGATGAAAATGCTTATTGGGATTATCACCAATGTGCTAGACATTCTAAAAACATATGTTATAAGTTAAAACATAAGATACAAGACCTTATTGATAGTGAAAATATCACATTTGATGATTTTAAAAATAATTCAAGATCACAACATTGTGATCATAAAAACTATCAGATATTCAAAAATACGTTACATGGTAATTCTAAGAAGACACCCAAAGTGAAAATTGCATATAATGCACATTTTAATCCACCACATTATGAGAACCCATTGATATAATTATTGGAAAAATTATAGGTGATATACCTCCTATGGTTCAAAGGACTTATATTATTGATCCGGGTAATAATTCAAATGACAATTCGGGTGATGGGTCCACCCCAATTGATGGTGAAACTTCCGAGAGCCATAACTTTTGCACCGTAGCTCCAATTGACTCACCGTTTAAACTATTAGAAAGATAATAATGAGGGGAACATCATGAGATGGAATTGAGCTCTGATAAATGAATTTTGACCCCCAAAAACCCAAAGGAAGTGCCCCACATTTCAATTTTAGTAGTGCAATCTAAAAATAGTAAGTTTCTAAAAATAGTAATTCCTCAAATTCTGTATTGTTGTAAATTGTGGAAGTCAAACCACTTAATCTCCCTCGAGATTGGTGACCTTCTACATCTTCCTCACACCTTAAAAATATGTATAAATGAAGATGTAACCCAAAATTGAAATCAGACATCTCTTCTCAGAGATAGGCATATGTTTGGGTCTGCAATTTTGATAAATAAAACATCTCTTTTCAGAGATCGCATTATTTGAATTGTGTTGTTCTTATTTATGAATTATCTTTTAACCAAAGCTTTCAATTTTTGGATCAGTGGTATCATAGCAGTTTGTCTTTAGAGTGTATGATCCTAAGAATGAGGTCAGATTATAGGAAGCTTGGGTGGAAAATTAAACCAACAGACTATTCACCTATTCACTCCAAATGACTTCAAATGGTGGACAACATTGAGACATCTGATCCTTTCAAAGAAATGGTGAATGAAGCCCTCCAATAATAAAAAGCATAGATGATACAAAAATTCACTCAAATTTTCCAACAAATCTCGATGGGAAATTTTAGCTCCTTATTTGCACCCACACATCCTTTCAGTGCCCTAAGACCCTTCAAGGTTCAGGTGAATTTTGATATCCCTACATTTGAAGGAAAAATCAATGCTGATGCAATAGAAAATTGGTTGGATCAATTGTCATCTTATTTTTTTATAAATAAATTCACTGATAAAGAGAAGATTACTTTTGCTCTTCTAAAAGCATCATTGCTTGTCAAAAATTGGTGGGAAGTGTACAAAAAGAGATTCAGTGCAGATGATATTGGCCTTCAGATGGAACCTACATGGATGATTTCATAAAAGCTATAAAAGAAGAATACTACCCCATTAGAGCTTATGACGATCTCTATATAGAGTGGCAACAACTTTGCCAAGGTAAGGAATAGTCTGTTCAAGATTACATTGACATTTTTCATTCTCTATCTATGAGATTGGGCATCTAAGAAAGTGAGAAACATAAGGTTCTCAAATATCATGGTGGACTACAATGGCACATATGGGGGGAAATGGAACTCTTCAATTTGGAAACCATCAGTGAGGCATACAAGTTCATAGTGAAGATTGAGCAAAAGCATGGAAGAATGAATATAAAGAATCAACCTTCAAAATGGAAAAGTGACAAAGAAGGTCAAACACGAGGCAAAAATTGGAAACAAAAGGAAGGAAAGACTGGGAAGTGGTGTGATTATCACAAATCTGGAACTCACTCCAAAGAAGAATGTCGAGCTATCAAGTCACTTCTTTCTAAGTCATAATCCTCAACATCTATAGCTCTACCTCACATAGACCCTGTAGTCAAAGAGGTTGAAGAAGAAATTGTAGATGCTGATCATGAAGCCATTGTTACTTCATCATAGACCCATGATGAGATGCTAGATGACAAGGAAAGGTTGTTTTACTCTAATTTATGGGTAAAAGGTAAGCCTCTACATTTCATTCTTGATAGTGGAATTCAAAAGAATTTAATCTCTGATAATGTTGTGAAAATCCTAAATCTATCCATGAAGTCTCACCTAAAGCCATATAGTATTGGATGGTTGAGTCTAGGGAGAAACCTCTATGTCACCCACCAATGTCTTCTCTCATATGCAATAAAACCTTTCTAAGATGAGGTCTTATGTTATGTGGTTAACCTAGATATTTGTGATTTACTCTTTGGTTAGCCATTCATGTATGATCAACATGGCATATATGAATCAAGAACTCAAAGGATCACTCTCACTCTTGGAACACAGTGCTATAGGGTACTAGAGGTACCACCTTCTACATTTCTCTCTCTGATTAGTGCCAAGAAATTTATTCTCATGGTGGTAAAGCCACAAGAATCCAAAAAGGTTGATGTTACAACCCTGAATACACAAACAACACAACAACAAAAGCAAATAGATACCGAGTTGAAGAAGTTCACAGCCTTCCATCCATAGACTGATGGTCAGACATAAATGGTGAACAATCGGGCCCTACACAGTTCTATAAATCACAGTCCCTTCCAAGTGTGAATTGAGAACCAAATAAAAGTACAACTACCACACTTGATGAAAAATATTAATGAAATGGGGGCCATTGCTTCTCAAGGAGGGAGGAATGATCCGAGCAACAATTCATATGACAGCTCGGGTGATGGGTCCACCCCAATTGATGGCAGAATTTCTGGGAGCCATAACTTTTGTACCGTAGCTCCAATTGACTCACCGTTTGAACCGTTGGAAAGATAATAATGAGGGGAACATCATGAGATGGAATTTATATTTGACTAATGAATTTTGACCCCCAAAAACCCAATATAAGTGCCCTAAATTTCAATTTTAGTAGTGCAATCTAAAAATAGTAAGTTTCTAAAAATAGTAATTCCTCAGCTTTTGTATTGTTATAAATCATGGAAGTCAAACCACTTAATCTCCCTCAAGATTGGTGACCTTATACATCCTCCTCACACCTTCAAAACATGTATAAATGAAGATGTAACCTGAAATGGAAATCAAACATCTCTTCTCAGAGATAGACATATGTTTGGGTCTGCAATTTTGATAACTAAAACATCTCTTTTCAGAGATCACATTATTTGAATTGTGTTGTTCTTATTTTTGAATTATATTTCAACCAAAGCTTTCAAGTTTTGGATCAATTACATTTGATGATGACAAGATTATGGCTGATGACTCAGATCTTCACTCATTGTTTATTAGAGCACACATTGATCATCAACCTATACATAATGTTATGTTTGATAATAGTTCTAATGATAATGTATGTATCATGAAATTAATCACACATTTTAGATATACACATGACTATTTATACCTTTTGACCAAGATGATCAGATTATTTTATGGAAAATCATAATAGGTTTTTGGTGAGATTGGTTTATCTTTACAAGTTGGTCCAACACTTATGACCATAAAATTCCATGTTATACCACATACAAGAGTATTTATATGTTATTGGAATGACATTGGATCCATAACCTCCTCATATTTCCCTCCACATTGCATATTTGCCTCAAGTATATTCATTCTAACAAAGTAATGATAGTTTCAAGGATTAACTATGAACACCCACTAAAAAAAATGAAGTTTATTCCAAGAGAAATAATAATAAAACCTATTAAGGTTAATCATGAGGAAAAGGTTAATCCTAATGAAATCCCCTTTCTTAGGTGATTGATACTTGAGAGGATTTTGCATTATAGATACATAGTGGACTCCATATATCCCTCATTTACACCTAAATAACCCAACTAAATGTTGAGACCAAATAAACATGTTTCATAGAGGACAAAAAGACCCAAAATTATAGTTGCATAGAAGAATTCATAGATTACTAAGCAATGGGTTTTATGAACCACTATAACTTATACTATTGCTTCATGACCATAGAGTCCTATGAGGAAATGGCATAGTATTACATATTTTACAAATTAATATTTGACACATATACTTTATTCTTGGCACTATGACCAGTATATTGTACCCCATCCTAATCCTAGGACAACCTATGAGAATCTATTAGATGGGATAATTGGCTATCCATATTTTTCCTTAACATTAAAAATATTTAAAAAAAATCAAAAAATCAAGAAAATACAAAAACATTTAAAGAAACGAAAAAAAAGTATTTCACATTTACATACTAGTTTCTACATACATTTTTTACTTTATGTTAGTAGATATCATATCATTTTATTTTATATACATATATATGTTTCACGGGTACTTGAGTGTGATACATGCATACACTAGATCCATAATCCACAAGCATTTAGATGTTGGATATCTTCTCTAACCTTGACACACTACATTGGGGGAATATACTTCATTGATCATGATTGATATAGGTTTTATTTTTTTATGATCACTTTACAATACCGTGTTCAAACTATATACTAACACTTATGCATGCCTACATTCATGCTTACATCTTACATAATGTGATTTATATGCTATGATACAAGAATTTTTTCTAACACATCTTTGCATGGACTAGTATGATATGATTATGCTAGTTTTTTATCTTTTAATTATTCATCTTTGGCATTCTTAGAGTGTACTTCCTATTTCTTATCTTGTTTAGATTATGGAATAATTTAACATGATATTTTTTAATTGGCCATAGTGCCCCTGAGTGTTGATTGTTTCTTTGGTGTGTGTACATTTGAACATGTCCTCTCCTTTGAGTGTGTGACATTTGAATATGCCCCTTCTTTGTGGTCTCTTTAGACCCATTTTTAAATGACATTGAGTGATCTTTTGTTTGTGCTTGATTTTTTGTTGAGATTTTGATTTTTTACTTCTAAACATTTTCATGGTCCATATAATGCATCTTATGGATTAATATGTTTGTATACTGTGAGCTTCATTGATACATATACTTAGACATGATACTAGTATATGCTTCTTTATTACATGATTGATACAAATATAAAATAGTTGTCTTATCCTTTTGAGATAATGTTACTATCATGTTTCATTTACCTCACCCTAAAATGGGGTCTTATTAGTGGTGGCATGTCATAGAGACATGCATCTACATATAAATAATTGAAAAAATGGTATAATTTTATATAGTTGACATGATTTAGATATACATTTGAGATAAAATCTTATGCATTTGGCACTAATTTTTATAGATTTGAGATATAATTTTTCAATTTTTTTTAAAAATACAATACACATTTACAGTGAATAGGTTACATTTTGACAAATACTTCAACTTGAGACACATTATAAGTGCATATTCCATGTAAATGCACTATAATATAGATAAATATTTAGATTATACATGCACTGACCTTACCAATATGCACCATTTGAGTTCCTATATGTTTGTGATAGTTGGATTCCTTGAGTAGTGTGATCAAGATTCAATGCCCTTGATGTCCTTGACACTACTCCCCTTTTCTAGGTTGACATGGTTACACCTTTTGACCTAGGTGATATTGGTTAGATTAGATAGATTATCCATTCACTTGGGTTATTTGATTAAGATTTAGTGTTCTCAACATCCTTGAAAAAACCCACCCTTGCACTAGATTGGAGGAACGATCACCCTCCAATTATCCTCTTCACATCTCCAAGGTTTAGTTGTGAATATCTCTCTCTAATGCTCTAGCTAGGAATCATAATTAAAAAATCAAAGCACCAATGGCAAACATGGTTACATCAACACATATGTGTGTTCATTCCTTTCTCTCTTTTATTTCAAAGATTTTAATTATTTCAATTTTCATATTATATACACTAATTACATTGTAAAATTGTCTTGGTTATAGACAATACACAAACACAAAATTAAAACAATTCTCAAGCAAAGATAAGGTGTGTTGTACACATTATAGTACACATTTATTTCCTTTAGCCTAATAATTTCATCCTTATGCATTACTAGATTAAAGGGTGGAGGGGGAAATGTAGATTTTAAATAATAAACTAGTCTTATATATTTTAAAAATATTAATAATTGCTCAAAACTTCTATTCATGACCTTCCCACTATCAAAAATCTTGTGTTCATTATTTCACTATGCCTGAATGTTTATCATGTAGTCAGGCCTTGATATTTTGATGACCTAGATCACCTATATCCTAAAATATGAATAAAAACTAATATATATCTTACACTATCAGTTATATATCCTAATAAACTACCTCTTCTCTCAGACACTACCATTCAAAGCAAGAAACTATAGTCTATAGTAGAACACTAGCATTGATGTTAATGTCCCAAATATGACACTAGTGTATGTACCTTACAAATGCTAAAATTTAAAAATATTTTGACATGTATTAGTCAAATTATTTTTCTTTGTTAAAAATATTTTTATATTATTTAACAATGTGTAATATAAATAAAAACAAAACACACTCATTATTCATATAGTAATTACTAACGAGCACCTATCAAGCTCATACTAAATTATTTGCACAATTGAGTTTTACTACCCTATTCTTACCTATTTCCAAATAACTCATAGGTTTAGATGATTAAATTTAGATTTATATGTTAAAATAGTCTTGTACACTTGAAAAATATCACTTAAGGATCTATTCTTAATATTTTGACCTTCCTTACAGCCAAAAATCTCACATTCACCATCTCACTAGGTCTAGATGCTTATCTCATTATCTGACCCTAATATACCAATTACCTAGATCACATGTAGCCCATAGTATGCCTAATATATGATATATATAATTTACTGTTACCTACAAAGCTTTAGTAATCTTATATCTTCCTAGATAGTTGTGTTTATAATTATATGGTAACATCAATGCTACTATCCCTATTCGAACATAAGTGTTCTTACCTTCTATACTCTCAAATTTTAAATTTCTTGATATGTACGAGTTAGACTATTATTTTTCATTAACCCTTCCGTGATAATATTTTAAAAATAGGTGGTATAGATACAAGTTAAATCCAACTTATTATTGATTTAGCAAGCATCTCTAAATCTTATACTATAATATTGAAAATAAATTACACAATTAAGCTATTCTACCCTATTCTTTCCTATTTTTATATAAATCATGCCAACAATCATATTACAGGTATAAAACATTCAAATATCAGCCCATGAGCCATATTTGTCAATTTATAAACTAGATCATTTACATGCACTTGCATATAGCATTCTACACCACTATTCACACATAAGCCAATACATAGGGGATGATTAAATATGTATGAGGCCCTTTTTGGAGTATTGCGTATGTAGGCAATACTCATTGATAAATGGGTCTTTGAGGTTAGTTCAACTCCATGACCCCACTAACCCATTTTTTGTAAGTTGACAAGACCTGAGAGGTGGATATATGGTTTGAGTTATATTATGATACTGAGAACCTACATGTGTGATATAAACACACCATCTAAAAGGTGATAGAAAACACAAAAATACCTAAGAAAACTTTTCAGTCAATAATTAATATTTTATACAAGATAAATACATTGAAACACTAGTAGTAGCATCAATGCAAGTGTCTTCCAGATGCTGTAAGTGTTAAGGCTAGTAGAAACCCAATATTTGGAATCTAACAACCATATCAAAATCATCATATAGTCTATTTATACATGTGTATTACTCAGATCTATATGTACATTAATATATAAGCTAAGTATAATTTCTCCTTCATATTACTATTATTAGAATATTGATTGTTGTAATTTATGTTTTTGACATATGTTTAGATTCTTTATTTCTCACTAAAATATCCATAGAATCTAAAGTCATTTAATTATTCAGATTTTAGAGTAGTTTAATTATCCTTTGATTAGGATACTTTATCTCTTAACCCTATAGTCATAAAAAAGGATTAAACATTTAGTTAAAAAGAGTTACTTATTTTTTATTTTTGTATTTGTTCTATCATTTATATGCAATCTAGGTGTAGTGCTAGAATAGGTGGTGTTTCTATTTAACATCTATAACTTCCCCTTGGACAACTTAAAATGTCTTAAGCATGTCAAATTATACTAATAATGAGAGTTACAATAATGATAATGATCTGTATACTAAAAAAATTATTATAGAAGATGAATATGATCATGAGGATAATGAAACATATGAGAACAATGAAAATTAATAAGTAGATCAAGAGCAAGTTAAATCTATCACATTATTTTGAAAGTTTATTTTTGAAAATATTGATGATCTTGACAAGATACTTAGGATTATGTTGGAAAATAAAAAAGATAAAAACATCAATGAAAAACCATGTGCATCTAAGTTATTAGAGATATGAGACATCCTTACAGGTATTCAGCCCTCATATCCATCCCTTTGAGCACAACATTACATACTACATCTAGTGGGGGCACAAGATATGTTTCTAACCATTGTTCCCCTAACACCAAATAATTATTCCTACATTCTCCATGGGAACCATTAACACTTAAAATAAGTTACTAGTTTCAAATAATATTTTAAAAAAAGTGTTTGCATCCCATTTGGTGACTTCTTTAATCTTAAACCTAAATGATCAAAATGTGCAAGATATTGTACAAGTTATCAAACTCTTGGAAGACATGGTTACCAAAATTGAGTAAAAGGATATGAAATAAACACATGTTATTTATTCATAATATGTATTGTAGAATCCTCTTTCACCTTAGATATCTTTTCACCCCTTACCAACTAGTTTTGTAGTACCCAAGTTCACACTTCATGATGGATGCCATGACCACACTTCTGCAGCACATTGACTTTGATTAATTATTAGAAATATTTTAATATTATCATGTTATGTGGACATTTATTATAGATATTATTTGATGTATATAACATCATTTATTGGTTTAAATTAAATTTTAATCATTCTTGTAGTATTTAATGAGTTTATGATATTTTTAATTGCTATTGATTATGATTCAATATTGTTGATGTCTACATGGCTTTATCATAGGTATGCAAAAAATAAGCATAGGTCAGAGGTAGAAGTTGTGTGCTCAGTGGAAAATATAGGGTATATAAGTAAACCATAATGGTGATATATTACTATCCAAAACCAAAGTTTAGCCTTTTCCTTGGTCATTTTATTGTTTAGCTATATTATTCAATTGTTGGCAAGTTGGTTGTTGTGTCATATTTTGTCTTTTATTTTTTTAGGGATAACTAAGTAATCAAAATAAACATTCAATGTGGATGTGGTTCACTCCAACATCAAAGATGAACTTAAAAATAAATAGATGCCACTCAAAGGTCATGAGATCTTGGATGAGTTCTAATATCCTTGTTAAAAGACTAGATCTAGTCTATGCACCAAAAATGTAAGAGATACCATGAGTGGGAAGGTATGGAACCATGATTATAAGGTATATTATAGGAAAAAGGAAATTATTTTATTCATTTAATTTTTATATAAACTAATGAATGTTGCATATGTTATTTTAGTTCACAAAGGGAATAGGACTTACACTTGATAGGGTCATGTTTAAGCTCTAACCATAAGTCATAAGAATTAGGTAGAAGAGCATGGTGTTTAAAAATATTTAAGGGTATATCAAATTTTAAGTTATCCATAACATTGATCTAATTCACTATTTTATTGGTAACTTGAATCTTAATCAAAATTGTTAAGTCAACGACATGGTAATCATGATGATTTGGAATAAGCAATCATGATTATGATTTTGTCTTTGACTTGAGAAAATGATGATCAAGGTTTTCATTTTTTTTAATTTTATAATATAATTAATGGGTTTATGCATGGTGATATAGCACATTTTTATGAGAAAATAGTAAGCATGCAATGGGGCAAAATTTATCTATTTTTCACTCAAGCATAATGTAAGAGAAAATATGCATGCAGGTTTTACATGAAGGAAAGAGTGTGAGTTCCACTCGATATGAATCATAGTTATGAAAAATGTAACATTGATTTTCAATGGTGGATCAAGTGGTTGGTAATAAAATATAGAGGAGAGAGGGGAGTATGTCGAGGAGAAAGAAAGAGAAACTAGTGTAGGCTAAGAACCCTTCCTAGTATCACATTGCATTAAAAACAAAGTATGTGCTTTATTTTATTTTTATAGAAATATTAAAATAGTATGTCCATTTATTGATAAAAAAAATTTAGGAGGTATATAATTTGTTTCTTGAATAGTCCTGTAATTTGTTTTGAATGGCACTTGGTTGAGGATACCCAATAGGGTTAAATCATTCAGGATACTCACCCATAAACAACAATGAGTAAACTAAAATGGTGCAATGGTTTTTGATTGTATTTTTCAATAGTTTAAGGATTTAACATGGTTTTAAATTATTGTGAATGAAATGACAACCATTTCTATCAGGACTATCCTAAGCTAAAGGACAATCATAATGTCTGCATAGTTGTAGATTATATAAATGCATAATTTCAGTCAACACTTATTGATACAAGGGGTATAATTATGGATTTTTTTCTCTATTTTGATTGATTCAAGATCTATATATAGATTTATTTATCCTATAAATACTTTTAAATGTAAAATAAATCCAACTATACTTAGAGAAGGATGGTTAGAGTTTGGCAATGGGGAGAAAGTGACTATTAATAAATGTTTAGAATAAGCTGAGCTGAATCTGGAAAGTTTTAAGACTTGTGTAAACCTATTCATTACTCCATTAGGATCCTATGACATGATCTTGGGCATGGATTGGCTACAAATACATCAAAATAAGTTAGAATACTCTAGGAAAAGAGTTCAATTCTTGGATGATGAGGGAATTTTGTAATGATTCAAAGAATCAACAACCAATCTAACTGACAAATTCTTTCAGCCATTTGTATTAGAAAAATTGTTAGGAAAGGGTTTCAATTTTATGATCTCAAGATGAATGAGATAGATGAGGAAACAACCACCATAATAAAATAGTATCTAATTTTTGAATATTTCACAAATGTTTTTTTGGAAGCACTGTTAGGGTTACCTCCTAAGAGAATATTTGAATTTTATATGGATGTAATACATGGTAAAACACCTACATCTAAGGCACCTTACTAGATGAATTTAGTTGATTTAGGAGAGATAAAATTATAAAATCAAGAGTTGTTAGATAAGGTAATGATACATCTTAGTGTTTTACCCTAGGAAGATCTAGTAGTGTTTTTAAGAAGAAAGATGGGACACTCAGATTGTGCATCAATTACACAATGTTCAACAAGGTCACAATCAAGAATAAGTAT
Source organism: Torreya grandis (assembly GCA_037957365.1). Lineage (NCBI taxonomy): Eukaryota > Viridiplantae > Streptophyta > Pinopsida > Cupressales > Taxaceae > Torreya > Torreya grandis. Next base: position 383,256 of record JARHVA010007275.1, on the reverse strand, counting down.
CATATTACTTACATATATGACCTCTTTGATCAAATGAAAGGATCCATTATATTTAATAAAATAGATCTTAGATCAGGGTATCATCAACTCAACATCAAAGATGAATATGTCAATAAGACTGCATTTAGAACTAGACATGGGCATTATGAATTTTTAATTATACCATTTGAACTAATAAATGTTCCTAAATCATTTATGAATTTAATGAAATTTTTTTTTAATATTTTATTTAAAAATTTATGTTAGTGTTTTTATATGATATTTTAATTTATTATAAAAATGAACAGGAGCATGAACAACACTTAAGGATAGTTTTACAATGTTTGAGGTAGTATAAGTTGTATGAAAGGTTATCCAAGTGATATTTATTTTAACCTTAAATTCACTACTTGGGTCATGTGATTTATAAATAAGGACTTAAGGTAGACCCTATAAATATTACAATCATTAATGAGTGGCTAGTTCCCAAGAATGTACATAAGGCAAGAAGCTTCATGGGACTTGTTGGGTACTATCAAATATTCTTTCAATACTTTTCAAGGATTTTTTACCCCATAAATTCATTGAAAAAGGAAGGGGAATTTTTTTTATTGGTCTCCTAAGTGTGAATTAGTGTTTCAAGAGCTGAAACATATGTTGACTACAAATCCTATTTTAACTATACCAGATCCTAATGGTAATTTTTAAATATAGAAAGATACCTATAAGGTTGGGATTGGATCCATATTGACTAAAGATGGAAAGTTAGTTTCCTATGATTCAAGGAAGCTCAAGAAAAATGAATATAACTACCCCACTCATGATTTAGAGTTGGATGTTGTCATTCATGCATTAAAGTAATGAAAACATTTTCTAGTGGGTAAGCACTTTAATATTAAATTAGATCATCGTATCCTTTTGCACTTATTTACTCAAGATGAGTTGAAAGCAAGGAAAAAAATATGACTAGAATTTACTAGTAACTTTGATACTGATATTGATTATTTAAAAGGAAAATAAAATAGTGTGGCTAATACATTAAGTATGTGAACCTACATTTCTTCCCTCTTAGTACTGTATTTTGATTTTAAAAATTCTATAATTATGCATCAAAAAAATTGATTTTTAATACATTAAAATATGTGCTGAATTAAAAATAAAAATTTCTAATTCTAAATTTTCAATTGATTCAGATGGTTATCTAAGACATAAAGGCATAATTTGTGTTCCAAGTTCATGAAATTTGAGAGATAAAGTGTTGAATGAAGAGCATGTAGCACCTCATTATGCACATCTTAGTGAAAATAAAGTGACATGAGAGATAAAAGAGATATATTACTAGCTAGGGCTAAAGAAATATGTGGTTTCATATGTATCCAAGTACTTGGAATGCTATCAAGTGAAAGATGAGCATGGTCATTCTAGAGGCTTATTGTATCCTCATTCCATTTCAAAAAGGAAAGTATCTATGGATTTCATCATAAGATTGCTTAAATTTTGTAAGACATGATTTAATCTTAGTTGTGATTAACAAATTCACTAAAGTGGCTCACTTTATTGCCATCAACATCATTGATGATGATGTGATTCTTTCCAAAAGATTCATAAAATAATTGGTGTTGTAAGCTAGAATTGCACCCTTTATGGGAAATTTTCTCAAGCTTTGTCACTCCTAGCTAAAAGGATTGGGACAACCTCAGGTTGTGGGTATATTATCATGAGGTTGAACCTCTAGGATTTTTAATGAGGTTAGTTCCTCAGATGCTTCACTTTAGCTCTCATTTCCCATGATAAAATCTACTATTGACTAAGGAAAAGGGATAGGAGGATAATATTAAAAGGAAAATATAAGCTAAGGGAGGTGATGCACCAAAAGAGAGTAATCCACATTTAGACTAGGAAGCTTAGTGATTACTACTAGACTTAAATAAGACAAGTCTAGCTAATGCTATTTTAGAGCTGCAAGTAGAGTAGTTATATGGAGGTTAAAGGGGAAGATGTACTTTGAAGGGTAGGAATAAATAGGTCTAAAAGAGAGACACTATGACTCGTAATGCTTCAAAAAGGCACCAAAGGCTAACACATCACATGACCTATAAAAAACTAATAAAAATAAAGTGAGGTGCATAGAGAAATCATAAATGATGAGGAAAAACATACATTATACAAGTTAAACTTTAATAATGCACATTTGACTTCAACAAATATAAAAAAGTTGTCTTGTATTGATTCATGAGAATGTTACAAGGAAATTTTGATAGAGTGCCTCTATCTCTAGTTGAGGGATGTATTTCTAGGCCTAAAAGCCTGTATATATAGAAAAAAAGGGATGAAATAAGAGGGATTTTTTTTGAAAGGATGGAGAGGGGGGGTCTTAATGACTAAAAATCCTTTTCCTTTTTGAGCCCCTAATTATGTTAATTCTCTTTTTTGTGAGGACAAATACTTCATGATTATGTACTTGATAACATCATGATCAAACCTATTTTGGGTGGTTATTTATTGATAGTATGACCAAAAGCATGGTTCTACATATTCATTCAAGTCATTCACCCACTTTGTAAAAGTGGGTGAAAACAACTCTTTTATTTCCTTTAAGAGCTTTAATGATGGGTTCTAGTTCTTGTCATCGTCTTGGTTCAATTTGAGTCATCTTTACTTCTACTACATTTGAATTAGTCATTTGGTCCTTTATGCCATTAATATACTTGGTCTCACTGAACCCACTTGTGTATTCGATCCATTAGATCTAAATGCATGATCAATCGTGACCCCTTGGATCCTTCTCCTAACTTGTTGACACGTTCCATTTCTTGCCACATGTCAAATCCTAGAATCCTCTGACCATTTAACTTATTTTGATCCATTGATTTGGGTCCACGTGATCCTAACAAGTGTCACTTCTTTATTTGTTTTCTTCCTTATCACTTACCACTTTGGACTTATCACTTCTTATCTTTTCTTGAAGATATTTTTCTTTCAAAATTTTCTCTTGAAAGAAATTCTTCCAAAGGAATTCCTTCAAATTTTTTGTCTGAACCAATCCATTTTTCCATGCCACTTTCCCAAACTATTTCCTTTAGGATTTTAGTTGGGGCACTTTTTCTAAGGGTAAGTACCATTCAACTTCTTGACAATGGACCTTTTCAAAAAGAATGTACCCTTTGAAAAAATAAAAAAGGCCCCTTTCTTTTGAACTTGGGCACTTTCCTTCAGAGAATTTATCCATGACAATATCTCCTCAGACTCCTTCCAAGTGAACTTAAAAATTATTTAGGTGCCCTTCAAAACTTTTCAAGTACCCTTAAGATTTTTCAAAAATGGACCCTTTCGAAAGGAACATACCCTCAGAAAAATTGAAATTGGGCCATTTCCTTTGGGGAAAATGAAAAGTACCCTTCAAAAAGTTATTTCAAAAAAAATGTCTGAAATAATTCCTAATATTTTCAACAAACACTTGTCTTTTAGAAATTTTATTTTAGATAATTTTTTTGAATAAATTCCTTTCCTTAGCTCGAACAAAAACTCCAAAAGAAATCACTTGATGAAGAAAAGGAGAGTCCCGAGAAGTCTTAAAAGAATTATAAGAAAATGTTTCTTCTTACTTCAATTTTTTTTTTAAAACTTGCCTACTTTGGAATTTCCACTATTTTCAAATTATAAAGAAATTTAAGTAAATCAACTCTACTGATGGAGTTTGTAGTTCTGATGGAGTCCGTATTTCTTTTGATGAAGTCTATAGATCTTTTGATGGAGTCTGTAGATATTCTAATGGAGTCTATAGATCTTCAAATGGAGTCCATAGATATTCTAAAATCATGCTTAAAATGATTGAACTATTTGGTTTTACCATGAAAACTGCTCAAGAACCTTTTCTTTGCTCTATAGACCTATCCCTTAGAATTTAAAAAAATACGCTTTAAGCAATCTTAAAGTGTTTCAAAATCTATGTCATAACTATGAGATATCTCTGGTCCACTCCTTTCATTTGAGACATATATTCATTTGCTCATTCATTAGCAACTTGATCCACTTAGGTGTATCTTGGTATATGGGCCAAAATTGGCTAATATTTTTGGTGATTCATAAGGAAGCATGCCTACTATGCTTGAGAACCCAACTCATTTGCTTCATTTGATCCATTAGGCACGAAGTCACTACTTTATTTGACAAGGTTGACCCTATTTGGAAATTCATTTAAAGTGACAAGGAAAACTAGAAAAAAGTAAAGTGCCCAAGGTACCTATATAAGGGAAAAATACAATTGAAAAGGATGTGCACAAGGTACTTAGAAGAAAACATGAAAAACAATACAAAATGTATAATATATACAATGGTTGAAAATTATTTTAATAGCAAGGATTTAAATGAATCCCATTAAATGGGATGGGTAATACCTCTCCATCGAGTTGGGAAAGCTAAAAATCATTATTTATTTGCATCCATGGATCAAATAAGGGCCACTCCACAAGCTGTCAAACTTGGTATGGTTTCCTAGCTTGGCTTTATTTGAATCCTATTTGAGGACTATATTTCCTTCCTTGAAGTTCCTTGCTATGGCTCTCTTGTCAAAATATTTATTGACTTGAGCTTGATGTGACTCTAGTGATTTCATTGCAAGGTCTCTCATTTCTTCAAGCTCCATGAGTTTGGCCAGTCTCACATTCATGAGCTCATCTTCTAGTAGTTTCAGCTAATGGGCTAGTTCCAATTTAGGTAGCTCAAGAGAAATGGGCAACTTGGCCTCCTTTCCATATACTAAACCATATGGAGAATTGTTAATGGTAGCTTTAGGAGTTACCCTATCAACCCACAAGGTTGTGTTTAGTTTGGTGTGTCACACTCTCTAGTTCTCCTCCATATTTCTCTTGATGATTCTTAGAAAATTCTTATTTGTGGACTCAGCTAGTCCATTTCCTTGAGGATAATAATTGGAAGAGGTGCTGAGGTATATGCCCATCTTGAGATCCCATTCACTTATTTCTAGACCAAGAAATATTAATGAATTATCATAAATGATAGTGGATGGAACACCAAACTTGGTTACAATGCTATCATAGAAGTCTATGACCATACTTTCATTAGCTTCCTTCAATGTTATGGCTTCCACCTATCTAGTGAAGTAGTCAGTTACAGTAAGAAGCCACTTATTCCTTACACTTGATGGAGGGTTGATCACTCCTATGAAATCCAAAGGCCACTACATGAATGGTTTCTCTACCTAAATTGGGTTAAGAGGAAAAGATGCTAATCTGTGCTTACTTACAAAGAAATCACACTTTTGACACCTCCTTACCCATGCATAAACATCTTTGAAGAGGCTGGGCTAGTAATAACCAACTGTCATTATCTTTGTTGCTATGGTTCTAGGTTCAAAATTACCTCATGTAGGTCCATCATGTAATTTCTCCAAAAGCTTGGTCACTTGGTCATTATCTATGCACCTTAGGAGCACTCCATTGAGGTCCTTTCTAAATAAAACCCCATCAACCAATGCATAAGGTATGGACTAAAGACTAAAATACCTTATTTTTACCTTGTCTAAACCTTAGGGGTATTCTCTTGTTAGCAAAAAATGTGCTATATCATGGAGCCAGGTCTTATGAATTAGAGGTGCCTCTGCTTGTGAGTTGTCTTGAATCACCATGGAAACTTCTTTATCTTTTTCAAAATCCTCCACCATGTGCCCACACAAACCTCTACCTCTAACCAACTTGCTCACTTTGATTTCTACATCAAACTCCATGATTTTGGTGATCCAACTAGCTCTTTTCTCATTCATATCTTTGTTAAGGAGGAAATCCCTAACTTTAGGGTGAGGCACCATGAGATAAATCTTATTGTTGGAGAGCATTGGTTTGAACTTCTTAAGACTCCTTACTATCGTAAGGATTTACTTATCTATAAAATAGTACCTCACCTCATATCTTTTTATACCTTGACTAAAAAAGGCAATTGACTACTCCATTTCTTCACCATTTTCTTGTATTAGCATAGCTAACAAGCTATAAATGTTGGCAAAGGTGTATAACATGAAATCCTTGGAAAAATTAGGATTTATGAGTGAGGGTCTAGGGCAATGGCCTATTTGATGGCTTCAAAAGCATCTTTTCCTTCTCTTGATGAAGAAAAAACTTGAATCTTCTTTAACATAGAAATAATAAGCTTGATCAAGCTTGAAAAACCTGATATTAACCTTCTTATAAAGTTTATTTTGCCAAATAAGCTTTAAACTCCTTTTTTATGCTTAGGGAGAGATAGTACTAAGATGGCCTTTACCCTTTTAAGATCAATAGATATCCCTTATTTTAAAATGATGTGGCCTAATAGCTTCCCTTCATATATGGAAAATAAACAATTATTGGGAATTAATGAGATCCCATACTCATTACATCTTTCAAAGATCAGCCTCAGGTGGTCCATGTGTTTGTTGGCATTTTTGGAGAAAACTGTGATGTCATCCAACTATACTAGCACTATTTTATTTAGTAATACTTGGAAATCCATGTCCATGTCTCTTTTGAAAGTTTCCCCAACATTTGAAAAACCAAAGGGCATATTTTGGTATGCATGTGTGCCCCATTTCATGGTGAAGATAGTCTTGTATCAAAATTCTTATTTTACTAATACTTGGTTGTATCTTAAGTACCCATCCAAAAGAGAAAAATGTTCTAAACCTATAACTATTTGAATAATTTGCTCCATGGATGTTAGAGGGTAATGATCCTTCAAGGAAACTTTATTCAAATATCTAAAGTCAACACAAAACCTAATCTCCTCACTCTTTTTCCTTATAGGCACCAAATTGGCTACCCATAATGAGTGCTTGATGGGAAAGATGATCTTAGATTCAATTAAGTTAGTTAGCTCTCTCCTCATTAGATCTTCAATTTTTGGATTAATGGGCCTTTATTTTTGCCTCATAGGCTTAGCATTAGCCTCTAGTTCTATAGTAGGTTGGGCTAACTTTGGATCAAAACATTTCAAATATTTATACTCCCAAGCAAAGATGCCTATGTATTCTTAGAAAAGTGCTATGAAATCATGCCTATTAGCCTTGCTACTTACCTTCTCAAGCTTGAGAAGTTTATCTTTGAAGATGTGGATTCCCTCAAAGTTTTCTTCATTAGTTGACATTACCATCTTTTCTTTCCTCATATGGTCTTCCTCATGGAAAAGACCCTCAAGGGTGACCAACCCTTTAGGAAGCTTATTAGACTTTAGCTAAAAAAATTGATCCTCATATTGATGTTGAAATCTACCTTGGTTTATTGAGGAAAACTCTACCTCCTACTACAAGAAATAAGTAATTTGTCAATCATTTTCAAAAACTTACCAATGGAATTCATTAACTGACACTGATGGCCTCACCACCACCTTAACATGTGGCTAGACCTTGGCCTCTTTTAGTTTAGTCAGAATATCAAACTGAGCTCCCACTATTTCTAACCTATTAGCATGTTGATTCTAGTTCATTGGTATAGCTTAGATGTTGAAGGCTTTAAAATATTAAATTAGGTCCCACACTCTGTTTTTGTAAGACCTCATAAAAGGATTCTTTGTGATGTTCAAGCCTTTGACTTGGTTAACTATAAGCTCACTATCTCCATATGCTTGCAACATTTTGATTCCTCTTTTATTGGCCTATTGAAGACCATGTATTAGGCTTTCATATTATGTTACAATATAAGAGTAGCTAAAATAGAACCTATAGGAAGACAAATTCTTGTTACCTAAAGGGAAAGCCAACATTTCTCCTACACCTACTCTCTTTTTGCTTCTTGAACTATCAAAGAACAACTTCCACATACCATTGAGGTCTTCTTTAGGTCCAATGAGGGAAGGCATGAGCTGATTTTCTTCATGTAGAAAATAGACACCCATGTCTCTTTCTTCAACACCCTATAAAGGGTTGAGAAATTGGTTATCCCCCCATAGCTCATCTAAGAACAAGTCTAGAAACTCCTCATGATGAGTATTTGGCTCTTGGCCAGTAGTAAATTTATTCTTATCAAGGATGGTATAATTGATGTTTATATTATTTGGTTGATGAGGCTCAATGTGGAATTATGTCATGGGCTCAGCCTTGATTGACACCTGAGTCCCATACCTTGTTCTGAATGCCATGTAGGACCAATTTACTGCTATATAACCCCCAATTTTGGCTATGAATTCTCTAGAGAGGCATAACATAAAATGATGAGTTATATCAAGGATCAACACATCTTGAGCCATTGAAACATTAGGATAAGCATGTAGGGTCATATTCAAATCCTTGATGATACTAGATGGATTTGTGGAAGAACCATCAAGCTGTATAACGCCCTTGGTATATGGCTCATATTTGAGGTTGAGTTGATTAGCTATGGACTTTCACATTACTAAAGTGCTAGATCCACTATCTATCAAGCAATTATGCACCAAGGAGTCACCAATGATTAATGAAATGTAGAAAGGAGGAGGTTTGAACACATTATTTGACATTTCTCCCATAGGAACCTTGGCTACATTTGCAAGGACCTCAACTTCTTTGCTTAGTTATTTACCTATGGTTGTTGTAACACTTATCTTGGACAAACCTTCTTGAAGGATATACACTTGACTAGGCATGGAAAACATGTCCCACATTGGTAGGCTCACATTAGATTTCTTCATTTGTTTAACAATGTTGATTGGTGTACGCTTAACTTTGGCTTATGATTTGGGAGCCACTGCTACTATTTGTTGAATCTATGAGCCTTGTGGAGGTGTTAAGGCCTTTAGAGTGATAGTAGGATCGTTAGTCTTAGAAAATGAAAGAGTGGTGATAGGGTTTTTTTGAATGCTCCTTGGTTGTCACCCATATTCTTTCTTTTAAATCTTGTATTTTTTGACACTAGGACATGAGATTGACTGGAGATGGACTATTGATTAGATACATTTCACTCTTCTTACTCATTGATGACATTATAACATCTAGTTGGTTTGGGACTTGATCAGATCCTTGGTCTTATGGCGATTGTCCTGGCCTGGTATCATGGAAGTCTCTATGCTTTAAGGCATTAAGGCTTGGTTATATCTATAGGCAACATGCTGCTACCATTGGTCATTGAATGCCTGGTTAACAACATTGGTTAGGATAATGGATTGCCTAAAATATTGATTCCAAAGCATTATCCCTTTATCCTCTTGAGCCATATTGTTTTGAATAGGAACCAAGGTGTTGGAAGATCCTGTAGCATTTGGATTGTAATTGTTCTTCTTATTATAGCCAAGTTGTCCTTACCCTTACTCTCTATTATAACCTTGGAAGTTTCCCCTAAAGGGTGGTTTATTTCCATGATAATATTTTTGATGAGATTGATATGGAGTGTGGTATGGATTATTGAGATGACCCTACCTTTTTACATTTACTAGCATGCTCTTAAGCTCTAGGTAGTTTTTTTGCTCTTGGGAATCACTTAATCTTCTAGTGGATGCCTTTTCCTACTTAGGTGAAGGTATAACATCAATTTTTGGAGTTAGAAGAATAACATCAAGTGGGAGAATGACTTCAGGAGGTAGTCTAATCTTAGGGAAAAGGGGCATTAGGGGTCTAGGAGTAAGCTTGCCAGCCTAAACTAGGAAATTTTCTTCTTTAATAGCCACCTCATAAGTATTTCAAAATATGTCCCCTCCCATGGATTGGATCATTACTGATATGTTACTGTTCAGAGCCTTTAAATAGTATAAAAATGCAAAGTTAGGGGATGGTCTAATAGCAGCTGGAATTCTATCCCAATCTTTTTGGAATCTTATGTTGAAGTCTTGCATAACTTCATGAAGAGCTCTCTTGATCATGGTCAATTGTTATGCAAGTGGAAAATGATCATTCTTGTCTATAAATCTCTTACATAAAGTTATTCCTAGCTGATCCCATGATTAAATAGAGTTAGGAGCTAAAACTCTATACTAATCTAAAGCCTTTCCCTTACAGGATACAACCAATAGGCTGAAAGCTAAATTTTCTACTGTGACATTATGGATATTGTAGAAATTAGCTATATATGTGATGTGTTTAGTAGGAGTCACGACTTGGTCTCTTGTGAAATAAGGGATGCTTTTGAGGGATGCTACTAGAATAGGGTCATATTGTGGCAAATTCAAAGGACTTTGGCCATTGAAGTCCACAAAATCTCTTTTGGGAATCATGGTAGCAAGAGGGGCTAACAAAGATCTTCTTCCTTATGACTAGTTTAGGAATAAATTTTCCTATATATGGGTAAGTATGGGTGAACCTTAGACTTTTTACTTAATTCAAGGGTAATTCAACAAATTAAAAAGGAATACCTATATAATATGATCTTGTAGTCACCTTTGGCATGAAGAATAGTTACTTTTATATCACCAAATTGGTGAGTGTTCTTCAGAGTCATCAGATATTGAAAGATGAAGGCTATAACTATTGTAAATTGATCAAACCAACATCAAACTTGACCAATATTCTTTAAAAGTGGTCCCATCGAGCATGATAAAAATTATTGTAGGCTAGAATTTCAACCTTTGTGAGAGATTTTCTTAGGTTCTCTCACTCCTAAGTACAAGCATTGGGACAACCTCAAGCTGTGGGTATCCTATCATGAGGTTGGACTTCTAGGATTTTTAATGAGGCTAGTTCCTTAGATACTTCACTTTAGCTCTCATTTACCATGTTAAAATCTATTTCTAACTAAGGAAAAGGGATAGGAAGATAACATGAAAAGGAAAATTGAAGCTAAGGGAAGTGATGCACCAAAAGAGAGTGATCTGCATTCAGATTAGGAACCTTAGTGACTATTACTAGACTTAAACAAGACAAGTCTAGTTGATCCTATTTTAGAGCTCCAAGTAGAGTAGCTATGTGGGAGTCCAAGGGGAAGATGCAATTTGAAGGGCATGAAGAAATATGTTTATAGGAGAGACACTATGACTCATAAGGCTTTAAAACACTAAAGGCTAACACATCATATGAACTATAAGAAATAAGGAAAAATGAAGTGAGGTGCGAGAGAAATCATAGATGATGAGGAAAAACATACATTCTACAAGTTAAACTTCAATAATTCACACTTGACTTTAGTAGAAATCATAAATTTATCTTATATTGATTCAAGAGAATGTTACAAGAAAATTTTGATAGAGTGCCTCTATCACCAATTGAGGGATGCATTTCTAGGTGTAGAAGCCTGTATATATAGCAAAAAAGGGATGAAAGAAGAGGGATTTTTTTTGAAAGGATGGAGAGGGTGGGTCTTCATGAATAAAAAGTCCTTTTCCTTTTTGAGCCCCTAAGTGCACTAATTATCTTTTTTGAGGATGAAAACTCCATGCTTGTGTACTTGGTAACATCATGATCAAATATATTCTAATTATCTATTTGTCAATAGTATGATTGGAAGCATAGATCTACATCTTCATCAAGTCACTCACCCACTTTTTACAAGTGGGTTTGAATAAATATTTTGTTTCCTTTAGGAGATTTAATTATGGGGTCTAGTTCTTGTCACTATCTTGGTTTAACTTGAGTCATATTTACTTTCGCTATGTTTTCCTTAGTCATTTAGTCCTTTATGTCATTGATCTACTTGGTTTCACTAACTACACTTATGTATTCTCTCTATTGGATATGAATGCATGATCAATCATGACCCCTTGGATCCTTCTCCTAACTTGTCAACACATTCCATTTCTTTCCACATGTCAAATCCTGGAATCCTCTAACCATTTGAATTATTTTACTCTAGTGATCTAGGTCTACGTGATCCTGACAAGTGTCACCTCTTTATTTGTTGTCCTCCTTATCACTTATTACTTCAAACTTCTCATTGCTTGTCTTTTCTTGAAGATATTTTTATTCTATATTTTTCTCTTGAAGAAAATCTTTCAAAGGAATACCTTTAGACTTTTTGTCCAAACCAATCCCCTTTTCCATGCCACTTTCTTGAACTATTTCCTTTGGGATTTTAGTTAGGGCACTTTTTTGAAGGGTAAGTACCCTTTAGATTCTTGATAATGGACCTTTTTGAAAGGAACATACCCTTTGAAAAAATTGAAAAGGTCCCTTTCTTTTGAACTTGGGCACTTTCCTTCAAAGAATTTATCCATGACAATATCTCCTCAGAATCCTTCCAAGTGCCCTTCAATTTTTTTAAAATGGACCCTTCTAAAAGGAACATACCCTTTAGAAAAATTAAAACTAGGCCATTTCCTTTGGGGAAAATGAAAAGTACCCTTCAAAAAATTATTTTGGACAAAATGTCTACAACAATTCTTGACATTTTAAACAAACACTTGTCCTTTAGAACTTTTCTTTTGGATAAAATGTCTGAAGAAATTCCTTTCCTTTGTTTGAACAAAAACTCCAAAATAAAGAACTTGGTGAAGAAAAGGAGTGTCCCAAGACGTCCTGAAATAATTATAAGGAAATGTTTCTTCTTGCTTCATCATTTTTTTTACACTTGCCTATGTTGGACTTTCCACTATTTTCAACTTATAAGGTAATTTCAGTAAAGCAACTCTATTGATGGAGTTCATTTTTTTGATTTAGTCTATAGTTTTTTTGATGTATTCTATAGTTCCTCTAATAGAGTCTATAGATCTTCTGACGGAGTTCATATATATTTTGATGGAGTTTATAGATATTCAAATGGACTTCTTAGATCTTCTAAACTCATGCTTGAAATTCTTGATCTTCTTGGTTTCACCATGAAAATTTCTCAAGAACCTTTTCTTTACTCTACAAACTTGTGCCTTAGAATTTGACAAAATATGCTTTAAGTAATCTTAAAGTGTTTAAAAATCATTATGATAACTATGAGATCTTTATATTCCACTCCTTTCATCCAGGACATCTATTCATTTGATCATCCATTAGAAACTTGATCCACCTAGGTGCATCTTGGTATATGGGCCAAAATTGGCCAACAAGTGGTATGAATTCATGGTGCACCTGAAGTGATCATCTTGGATAGAGATAAGTTGTTCACTTCTTATTTTTGGAAAATTATGATGGTTAATTTTGGTACAAAGTTAAATTTTAGTTCAAATTATCATTCAAAAATAAATGGGTAGACTAAAAGGTTGAATATGATTGTGGAAGACATGCTATGAATATATTTCATAGATCAGTGGTATAAGTGGGAAGAATTACTACACTTCATAGAATTTGATTATAATAACACTTACCATAAAATAATCAAGATGGAACAATTTGAGATCTTATATGGACAAAATTACAAAACTCCATTGGTCTGGAATCGTTTGGAAAACTATGTGTTTTCTAGTCTAGAAATTTTTAAAGAGTATTATGAATAAATGGCTAATATAAAAGAAATATTGAAGGCTATTGGTATAAAATTTATGCTTACTTGAAAATATCTCAAAGATAACTTTAAGTTTTAGATAAATTATTTTTGAGAATAAGACCTCTAAAAATATTAATCAAATTTGATAAAGCTGCTAAATTAGCGCCACGCTATGTTAGACCTTTTGACATAGTATAAAAGATTAGCTTTGTAGATTATCATCTCAATATTCCACTTTCTTTGTCTAGAATCCATTATGTGTTTCATGTAGCATTGTTAATGAAATATGTTTCATATCCCACACATGTTTTAAATTGGGATAATCTTTAGGGGGAGGGTGAGGAAATAATTTAGTTAGAGCCTATCAATATCTTGGCTCAACACAACATTGAGATATGAAAAATGAAATTGTAGAAATTATTGGTCCAATAGGATCAAATGGGAGAAAGGAGTGATACCTAAGAAGATGAAAATATTGTTTAAAAACATTAACTTCTTTTATTTTATGCCCTGATGATGATGCCATTCTTAAGGGAGAGTGGATATCATCACCACACCTACTTAACACATTAATTTTGACTGATTATCAAAACTATTATGATATTCTTATGTTATGTGGACATTTATTATAGACATTTTTTGATGTTCATAACATTATTTAGTGGGTACTTCATAAATAATAGACATATTTTGGGTGTAAACCCTGTTTGTGGGTACTTCATTTTTGAGTGTATTAAAGAGTTTTTTTATTGTCAAACCCTTATTTAAAATGTATCTTGAGTGTTTTTATTTGAAACTTAAGACCCTAGGTTATTGGTCTTTATTGCATCACTACTATGGCTTAGTTGAGTGTTGTATTTTTGTGGTTGGGTTTTAATTCCATATCCAACTAATGGTTGGGGTAGATAGGGAAACCTATATATGGTTAGTCTTATCTTGAGCATGTGGATGTATTTCTATGGAAAGCTTATCTTTGGAAGTTTTTGTGTTCTAAGTATGATTGTTAGCAAAAGTGGATATTACTTTTCTATGTAAATAACATTCATTAGAACAACTCTATAGAGATGGTTATATTATGTTGTATTATTATAAATCTTGTTTGATTTCACTCATAGATAAATGGGATTATTTGAAGTCTATTTGGAATACCATAGAGTATACTTGTAACTTTTATAAACATTGAATCATTATTGTATTTTGTTACATTTAACAAGGTGGAAAGTTATGCATCATAGTGTTAAGATCATTGCTTTATTGACATATGAAAATTTACAAGGTTTACAATGTATTCATTAAAATCTAACTGTAATATTCTTGCATTCGGTTGTATAAAATAGAGTGGAAAATTATTTGATGAAATTGTTTATTTATAATGGTTTCATTACTTTATTCTATGTGGAAATAGAGTCGAAGTGGACTATTTGTATTGCTAGACCTATTATGTTCATGTACTTAAACAATTTTAGGTTACACATTGTAGTCATTGTGGAGGATTATTTTTTTGTATAGAATCATTGTGTGCATAATTTCATAATGGTATTGTGTTTATTTTTATGAAGATCATGGCATAAAAATAAGAATAATTAGTTACAATTGAGTCAAGTATATGGTTATAAGTTTCCCAATGCACAATGATTCTTCATAATGACACATAAATGTCTTTTGTGTGGAATGGAATATGTTTGATTGTTTTCCATTATAAGTGAATGAATTTAGAAAATTTTATGACTTGTCATTCTGACGTTATAACTATTCATGATAGAAGGATGTTGCACATTATTTATGGTATTCAAGGTAGAGTCACTGTAGTTTCACTCAAGCATTACGTTTACCTTGGTAGTAATTGGTTTAATTATTTTTCTTATATTAGTTTAATGGAATGTATATGTTATGAGATGCAATCACTTACCCCAAAAGATATGATCCAATAATGATTCATTATAAAATTCATTTTCATCATGAAGGTCGTGCATGAGGTAAACTAGTTACATTAGGATCATTATCTTAAATTGTCATTGACTGTGCATGGATTTGATCTTAGTTTTGTAATTATAAGTACATATTATAATGATTAGATGTTATTTTTTACAATATATTAATGTGATAATGTTTGATGGATTATTCCATAATGTATTGGGAATACCAAAAAAAAAAGGTTAGTGATAGACCCAAAAATTAATTGGTTTGGAATTAAATTTTCAGGATCTATAAAACACATGCATATTTCCTTATGCACACAGTTATTTGGAAAAATATATATAATACACAAACACACACACACACACACACACACACACACACACACACACACACACACACATACACACACACACACACACACACACACACACACACACACACACGCACGTATGTATGTATGTATATATACATGTATGTATGTATGTATATATATGTATATCTATGTATATGTATATATATACATAAATATACATAAATATACATATATATACATATAGATATACACACACACACACATGTATATTGACTGCATTAAATTCTTGTTGAGAAGTTGAAGTATGTGACATAAATGCATTTGGAATTATGGAGTAAAGTGACTTCCATTTTTGTTAGCAATTATTATATGCCAATGTTGTTTATTTGAATAATGCAATAGGTTTATAATATGTTTCATTATGATTAAAGCTTGTATTTATTACTCTGGAAGTGGAGTTAAATAGATAATATGGGAAGTGTATTATTGTAGAGTCCTGATGTGATTTCAACAAATATTATTAAGTTTAGACATTAATGCATATATCTTGTGTATATATATGTGGAAATAAATGTATACGTATGAAATAACCTAAATGCTTGTATGGGATAAATTTGCTTGGTGTAAACATAGGTGAAAATGTATTAAATGACAAGAAATAGAAATTGGTGAAAGCTAGTTAAGATATTTTCACATTTATGATTCTTATTTATTGCATGTAAATTTAACATAGATAAATGAGGTTATTACACTAACAAGCTAATCATGAATTTATCTTTATGGGTTATTCTCAGAGTAGAAATGGTCATGAGGTAAGGCTATAGCTATCGGAGTTGTTGTTGCCAGAATCCGGATAACGCGAGTGCAATGAAGACGTGATCACACAAGATGAACAAGTGCACACCACGAAGATGCTAAAGCAATTTGACAATGACAAGAAGATAAATTGCACAAAACAAAATGGAGAAACCAAATCTGAATTAGTAACATGAAATGGCCAAAATGAAGAATACATATAGGAGAGCTAGAAAGTAACTCCTCCACAAATGGTGGTCAAAGCACCCCAAGAATAGACTCCTCAAAAGGTGGTGACAAGGTGCTAAGAATAGAGAAATAACTCCCATACCCGAAATAGGAGTATCTTATGCCATTCTTATGACACCTTATGACACAAATATGACACACAATCTCCACATAAGCTAGCCTATCCCACGAATGTAGGAAAACTCCATGTATGCACAAATATATGATATTCCCTAATTAATAAATAGGGAAAAATAAAAACCTACACTAATACCCCCCCATAAGCGCAGCTTAGGTGGGAAGTGTGGAAATATAAAATGGGTCCCGACAACTAGGCCTGATGAGGTACCCATGTACAAATGCAATCTCTGATAAGATAGAGAAAAGGAGAAAACCCGTAGGAAAAAACTCCCCCCCAAAAGAGAGACATAAAAGAAAAGAAGAGGCTAGAAGGCCCCCCCTGAAGATGATGTTGTTGCAGATGTAGACCGCACCCCGAGAAGAGCTCGTAGATGAATGAACTTACTCTCAGTGAAAGGTTTGGTGAAGATGTCTGCAACCTGCTCTGAAGACTGGCAAAATATCAAGTCAATGACCTGACTATAAATAAGCTCCCGAATGAAATGCATGTGAATCTCTATGTGCTTGGTCTGCTGGTGCTGAACCGGAATCCTGCAAATCTGTATGGTACTCTGATTGTCACAATAAATGATGGTGGGCTGCCTGATAGGAATGCCAAACTCAGAAAGAATCCCTTGAAGCCAAATAGCCTTAGTGGCTGCATTAACAGCTCCCCTGTACTCTGCCTCTGTGGATGATATAGCAATAACATTCTGCTTCTTGCTAGACCAACTGATAGGACCTGAACCTAGAGAGAAACTATAACCAGAAGTGGACTTACGAGTCTGTGAATCGCCAGCCCAGTCTGAATCTATATATCCAACCAAGTCAACCTCTGTGCCAAATCTATAGTGAATCCCATATCTATGTGAACCCTGTATGTAATGCAAGATCCTCTTAGCTGCTTTCCAATGCAGCTCATGGGGTTCTTGCATGAATCTGGAGACAAGTCCCACTGTATATGAAATGTCGGGCCTGGTGTGAGTCAAGTAGATGAGACTACCAACAAGTTGTCGATATCGAGTGGCATCAACTAGTGGTGAAGAACAATCAGTCTCAAGCTTGACTCCTGATAGAAAGGGAGTCGGAGATGGCTTGCAATCAGCCATGTGAAATCGAGCCAACAAGTCGAGAGCGTACTTAGGTTGTGCAAGAGAAATCCCTGAATCTAACTGTGAGATCTCGATACCAAGGAAGTAGTGCAACAAACCCAAGTCTGTCATGTCAAATCTCTCTTAAAGAGATGCCTTCACTGCTGTAATAGCCGATGAAGAACTCCCAGCGATCAAAAGGTCATCAACATATAAAACCAAAATCAGAAGCGAATCATCCTGCCACAAGAAGTAGACATTAGGATCAGAATGGCACCTAGTGAAACCCGCTGTGAGAAGGAAGGAATCCATCTTGGCATACCAAGACCGAGGGGCCTATTTGAGGCCATAGATAGATTTCCTAAGTCTGCATACTAAGGAAGAATCTTGAGCAAATCCTGGCGGCTGCTCCATGTAGATCTCCTCCTCAAGGTCTCCGTGAAGAAAGGCACTCTTCACATCCATCTGATGCACATCCCAACCATGTGCTGCGGCAATAGCCAAGGTGAGTCGGATAGAAGTCATCTTTGCAACGGGTGCAAAGGTCTCTGAGTAGTCAATGCCTGCCACCTGTGAGAAACCCTTGGCTACTAATCGCGCCTTATACTTATCAACTGACCCATCTGTGGCAGATTTGGTCTGATATATCCACCTACATCGAACCATCTTTCTTCCCTTAGGAAGTGAAGTCAAATCCCAAGTGCGATTTTTTATTAAGGAAGAATATTCTTCCTCCATAGCACTATCCCACTCAAGTACCCCTGATGCCTCTCAAAAAGTTTGTGGATCTGAAACTGAAGCAAAGAAGGCATGTGGATCTCTCTGAAAATCCCCCCTAGTACGTCTGTCATCTGCAGGGTCTCCTGCCCATGTGCCAGCACTCTCAAGTGTCTGTCTGGCCCAAAGTGGCCTAGAAGTGGGTGAGTCAGGTGCTAACTCCTCATCCTCTAACTGACTAGAGGTGGATGACACTGCATCACTGTCCTCACTGTCTGAACTCGAAGAAGAAGAAGATGACTCTGGCTCAAGAACCTGTTGTGGCTGATCTGAATCTGACGAGGAATCATCATGAAGAAGTAGATCCGATGAGGGAGAAGAAGTGTCAAGTGTTGAGTCTCTAGGACTCTCCTGAAAATGGACACTTCTCTCGATGAACAACTCATGTGTGACGGGATCTAGAAGGCGATATCCCTTAATACCATCCGGATATCCTACAAAGATGCAAGGCTTGGACTGATGTTCCATAGCTTTGTGTTTCTTCTTCAAAATGCGGGCCATGGCTGGGGATCTGAAAACTCTAAGGTGCTCAACATCAGGTTTCCTTTTATGCCAAGCTTCAAAGGGTGTTATCCCTTTCAAAGCTTTGTGAGGAACCCTGTTCTGAATGTAGTAAGCACAATTGATGGCTTCAGCCCATTACTGTGGTGCTAGGGATTTGGAGTGAATCATACAGCTACCCATCTCTTTCAAGAACCTATTCTTGCATTCTGCAACCCCATTTTGTGAAGGACTGTAGGTGACTGTGCACTACAAATCAATCCCCTCTGTGGTGCAAAATTGCTCAAACCTGATGCTGACATACTCCCCTCCATTATCAGTTCGAAGAACCTTGATGGATTTCTCACTCTGTTTCTCAACAAGAGCCTTAAAGTCTAGAAAATATTCAAACACTTCAGACTTTTGTTTGAGAAAATATATCCAAGTGTACCTAGAGAAATCATCAATGAAGGTGAGGATGTACTTGGCCCTTGTGAAAGATGGTTTGGGAAAGGGTCCCGATACATCACTGTGGACTAACTCCAAAGGTTGTGAAGCCCTCCAAGCTTTGCCTTTGTCAAATTTTGCTTCGGGATGCTTTCCAAGGGAGCACCCCTCACAAAGTCCTTTTGAGAATTGGACACGAGGCAAGCCAATGACCATGTCATTTTTGCAAAGTTGCTCAAGGTAGCGGTAGTTAAGGTGGCCAAACCGCTCATGCCATAATTTGCTAACTCCATCTGAATGAGTCAGCAATGCTGTAGGAGAAGAATCTGATGCAAAATGTGAAAAGGTGTATAACCTTGCTTGGTGATCTACCCTTCCCACTGCCACTGTAGTATCACTATACAACTCCTTGATAGATACAGAATCTGGTGAAAACTCAACTCTCATGCCCCGACCAATGTGAGTGATTTGGTACACTGATAGGAGATTGGTTGAAAGAGAAGGAACACTTAGAACATTGTTGAATGTTCCTCCTTCCATTTCAATTGACCCTCTCCCTGCAACAGAAACTGATGTGTCATCACCCAAACTAATTGAAGTCATGCTACAAGGCTCTAAAGATGAAAAATCAACTAGTGAAGAGCCCATGTGGTGAGAAGCACCCGAGTCAATGACCCATGAAGATGTGGAAGCTGCTGTAGCTACAAGGGCCTTGCCCTTTTCTTTCTCCTTACCCTTGCCTTTTGCCTTAGTAGAATCTTGGGTTGATGAATTCTGCTTGATGGACTCAGGAACACCTATGTTGTTCTTCTCTAGAAGATGAGTTAGGTGGTCTATTTGTTTCTTCATGCACTTGCATTCATCATGCCCATTCTTTTTACAATAGCCACACTTAACCTTCTCCTTCTTAGGTTTAGCATTGGAAGATGAAGACTCAGTGTTGTTTTTGGCAGGGTTGGTGTTTTCTTTCTTTTTCTCTTGATCCTTGTTCTTTTTCTTCTTCTCCTTTGTTGAAGTCTTGTCCTTACCATTTCCAGCTATCAAAGCTTGGGGTTGAGTAGACTTCATTGTGCCCATCTGAATTAGCTTATCTTGCTCCCTAGTCAAGTCGGCAATGAATGAATCCAAAGAAGGCATTTTCCATGTAGTGCCAAGGGCACTTTTAGTGGCATGAAAAGTGGAGACAAAGACTGAATAACTTGGACCTAACTTTGCGAGAATATAAAGTATGAGTTGATCATCTTTCTTCTCTATCCCGCATTCTTTCAATTGCAATCTAAGGGCCTTAAACTTAGTAAAGAAGTCCTGTAGGGTGTCAAAGTTACTAGGACTTAGACTTATGAGTTTGTTTTCGAGCTCATGACCTCTCATCTCATCAAGCTTCCCAAACAACTTTTCTAAGGTGTCCCATATGTCATTAGGAGTTTGGGAGGATTCTAAGTGGAAGAGAAGTTCTGGAGACACGGACAAACTCAGTAACCCAAAGGCTTCATCACTACGGTTGTACCACTTAACCTTTTCAGCATCTGTATTAGGTTCTACTTCTGTACCCATTGTGATCCTATACAACCCTTTGCTTCTAAGAATGATAGACATTTTTACTTTCCATTCATGATAGTTGAAGGGTGTTAGGGGTTTGAGTTGAAAAGAATCCATTTTTAGCTGAAATTAGGTGAAGTTGTGTTGATTGCAAGTTGTGATTGTATGCAAAAAGGAGAATGAAAGTGAAGTTGCAAGTTGTGGAAAGAAATCACACCCCCCCAAAATATTGAGCCCCCCCCCAAGTATGCAAGTGCATGCTCAAAAGACGTCGGACTCAACTGGAAATGCGTCTTAGAGCAATCAGTGCAAGACAAAAGCAAACAGGACGTCAGACTCAACCGAAAATGCGTCCTAGGAGACCCAAATTTTGGCACTTTATAAACTAGTGCATTTTTGAAAAAGAACAAGTCTACGCTATGGAGAATTGAATTACAAATACTTTTGCAAAAAATGGCACCCAAAACCGAGTTACCGTTTGCAAGATTTTAAAGTTACAATTTTCCCGTAAACTAGTGTTTTTACAAAAAAAAGCACTAAAACGTTAAAAAAAATGCTGTTATGAGGAGAGAAAATGGCCTTCCAACCACTCGTTGGATTTTGTACGGAATGAAGAATCCAAATGAGGTTTTTGTTAGCGGGAATTGGCCTCCTACCAACCCGGGCCTCACCCTTCGTCTTCGACAAGCGAAAATACAAGATTTAATTTGAACCTCTAAACTGCCTTTTTTTTTTTTGAATGTTAATTTCAAATTTGATTTTAAAACAAACAGTCAAATCACTGATTTATGAATATCAGAATGATTAACAAAAGGCAGAAAGAGGGTGGCCCCACCAAAGGAGGCGTGGTCAACCAAAGAGGAGAGGCGCCATTCCCATCACCATTCTGCTGTGACAGCAGCGTTTCAACCAAACAAAAGGCAGCTTGGACTGGGCTGCGCCTGGTCTGGGCTGCGCCTGGTTAGGCTGTGCCTGGTCTGGGTTGCCCCTGGTCGGGCTGTGCCTGGTCTGGGCTGCGCTTGGACTGGGCTGCGCCTGGTCTGGGCTACGCCTGGTCTGGGCTGCACTTGGACTGGGCTGCGCCTGGACACAGTGGCGTGGATCTGCAGGAGCAGCAGGCTGAAAGGTGGTGTCCTCTTTCTCTGCTCAAGCTGGAGAAAACAAGTAACAAAAAAATGCAGACCTCTTACCAAAAAAAAGCAGATTGCATAAGCGGGTCTTCCAAAAAGAAAGACTGTATGAGGCGCCTTGCAGGTATGAAGTTACTGCTACTTCTTGCTAGAACTAAGTGCCAACCTTCCTCCTTCTGCTGTTGAAAGCTGCTCCCTGAGGTGAAGACAACCAAAGGCCAAGGATCCCCAAGATACCAATACCAAATTTGGACAGGATTTTTATTTTTAATTTTGATCAAAAACAAAAAACTCCACTCTTCTTGATTTCAAAATAAGCTAAAAGCAAAAACATACACAAGATTACCGATTTTGCTCTGATACCATATCGGAGTTGTTGTTGCCAGAATCCGGATAACGCGAGTGCAATGAAGACGTGATCACACAAGATGAACAAGTGCACACCACGAAGATGCTAAAGCAATTTGACAATGACAAGAAGATAAATTGCACAAAACAAAATGGAGAAACCAAATCTGAATTAGTAACATGAATGGCCAAAATGAAGAATACATATAGGAGAGCTAGAAAGTAACTCCTCCACAAATGGTGGTCAAAGCACCCCAAGAATAGACTCCTCAAAAGGTGGTGACAAGGTGCTAAGAATAGAGAAATAACTCCCATACCCGAAATAGGAGTATCTTATGCCATTCTTATGACACCTTATGACACAAATATGACACACAATCTCCACATAAGCTAGCCTATCCCATGAATGTAGGAAAACTCCATGTATGCACAAATATATGATATTCCCTAATTAATAAATAGGGAAAAATAAAAACCTACACTAATAATAGCTATGGGCATGATTTTTATTATTTAATGGATCATTTGATATTTATGTTGTATTAGATAAATTTATAGATGTTTGGTATATATGTTAATGTCTAAATGATATGGAAGGGGAATATTATGCAAGAGATGTGATAAAAAAACCATCATGGTGTGATAAGCATGGATATAAATGGGTTCTTATCATATTTATTATATAGTAGGATCATACCCTTAACACGAGTGTGTAAATTCATAAAATGTTTCATATGAATGTCTGTATTTGTGTCTTGGTGATCTTTTTGGTATGAGACTATTGCCTCAGTTTCTAATGGTTATTGGGTAAAATTAAATCAATTAGTCTTTCTCTATAATGATCTAATTAGGCACATAGATTAATGTAAATATGTGGTTGTATTTTTAATCTATATTCATTGATTTGCTAGTAAGGGTTCAAAGCCAATAAGGCATGATAATTTATAATAGGGTTCAGATTATGTCACTGACATAGAGTTTAAAATTTATATATAACTAATCCTTTTAAATTACCTCACATCATGATTGATGTTGTGCTTGTTTATTTTGTGAACATGTCTTATTCTAGTTAATAAAATAGATTTTTATGATTCTCAATTCATTCTACTATCCAATAAATTTATAGTTAGAGAATAATTTCTATTTTTTTTTAAGTTTTAAATTTTATGGAAAAATTGGGGTTATGATAGTTGGTATTAGAGCCTTTGTTAGACTTAATCAGTTTTTTTGTGAAAATATTATTTAATAATCCATGTATATGTGTTAGTATGGTTATAATTAGAGAAACACGAAACCCTTTAAATATAGGTAGTGATTTAGTTGACAATCATGAGTAGGATCAACATGATCATGTTGACATAGAGGTGAAATAAAGTGGTAGACATGAAACCAATCAAGATAATACTAAATAAAAAGTTCCTGAGGTATTAAATTTTGTAATACATGACATTATAGGTATATTTCATGGCATCCATGGGGAAATAGAAGGCCTAGGCCAAATATTGACTCACTTGAAAAAATTACAAGAGGGTGGGTAGGAAGATTGGATTCATAATGAGCATACTCCATGGTAAGAGGTTGATAAATACCATTATTAAGGAGCTAAATAAACTTCTTCCTCCCATATATTTTGGTGAAACCACTAGTCATGTCACTAAGGCATGGGTGATTAACTTACAAAACTATTTGACACTACACAATGTGAGTTCCAACATTAAAGTATGCATCTGAGCTTACCAATTAGTAGGTGATGCAACTTTGTGGTGGAACAACTTGTGTGCACTAAAAGATTACAATACCATGACTCTTACTTGGGAAACTTTTGAGAAACGATTTAGAAAAAAATAATCTAAATAATATCCAGAAAGAGTATAAAATTATAGAGTTTCAATTACTAAAGTAGGATACCATGTCAATATCTAAGTGTGAAAATAAGTTTATGGGACTTATGTGTCATGTTCATTACATGCTAGATGAAAAAACCAAGGTAACTAAGTTAAAACTAGTGTTAAATGAGATACTCATGAATGATGTAAATATGACTAATCTAAAGACATTAGCTGCTAATTTGGAAATAACACACCATGTTAAAGAAAAAGAGAAGTCTCACCAAAGAGTAAGGAAAGAATTTTGGAACAACCAATAGGAAGGAAATTATAAGTCATAAATACCTCCAAAAAGTAGTAATTTTAAGAAAAAAGACTCCAAAAAGTCTATTGAAAAGATATATAATTTTGGAAATAAATTTTATAATAAAAAGGGGTCTGATTCACATTATTTTGCAAAGAAAAATGCTAGAGATGACAAAAAACATAACTTACATGGGATACACATATAAGCAAATACCATTCCATTTTTGGCTAATATTTTGTAACTTTATAGGAATGTGGTGACAAACATTACCATAAGGATTGTCCTAAGCTAAAAGATAATCATAAGGTCTATGTAGCTACAGACAATAGAAATGCAAAATTTTAGTCAACACATATTTAGACAAGAGGTATAATTTATGGATTTTATTTACCTATTTTGATTGATTAGGGATTACACATATATTTATTTATCCTATAAATTATTTAAAATGTAAAATCAAAACAACTAGACTTAGAGAAGAATGGAAAGTAGAGTTTAGCACTAGGAAGAAAGTGACTTAACAAATGTTTAAAACAAGCTAAGATGAATCAAGGAAGTTTTAAGACTTGTGTAAACCTATTCCTTGCTCCCTTTAGATCCTATGACATCATCCTTGGAATGAATTAGTTATAATCACATCAATCTAAGTTGAAATACTCTAGGAAAATAATTCAATGCTTGGATGACGAGGTAAATTTTATATTAATTCAAGGAATCAACAACCCATCTAGCCCACAAATTCTTTCAGCCATTTATATTAGAAAAATAGTTAGGAAAGGGTGTCAATTTTATGCTCTCAATATGAATGAGATAGTTGAGGGAAAAAACACCATAATCCAAGATTATCCAATTTGGAAGAGTTCATAAATGTTTTTATAAAAGAGTTGCTAGGTTTACCTCCCAAAAGAATATTTTTCTTTTTTATAGATGTAACACCTGGTACAACTCCTGCATATAAAGAAACTTACCAAATGAATGTGGTTGATTTAAGAGAGCTCAAAGTACAACTTCAAGATTTGTTATATAGGGGAATGATAAGTCATAATGTGTCACCCTCGGGATCTATAGTAGTGTGTGTTAAGAAGAAGAATGGGACACTCAGAATGTGCATCAATTATAGAATACTCAATAAGGTCACAATCAAGAATAAGTATCATATTCCTTCTATATATGACCTCTTTGATAAAATGAAAGGAACCATTATATTTTAAAAAATAGATCTTAGATTGGGGTATCATCAACTTTACATAAAAGATAAAGATGTTGATAAGAATGCATTTATAACTAGACATGGGCATTATGAATTTTTAATTATGCCATTTGGACTAACAAAGGATCATACAACATTTATAAATTTAATGAACAAAGTGTTTCAGTATTTTATTGACAAGTTTATGTTGGTGTTTTTAAATGATATTCTAATCTATTATAAGAATGAATAAGAACATGTACAAGACTTAAGGTTGGTTTTACAATGTTTGAGGTAGCATATGTTGTACAAAAAGTTATCAAAGTTTTCTTTATTTCAAATTGAAATTAACTACTTGGGTCATGTGATTTCTAAAGAAGGACTTACAATAGATCCTACAAATATTGCAACCATTAATGATTGGCCAACTCCCAATAATGTACATGAGGTAATAAAATTTATGGGGATTATTGGGTGCTATCAAATATTTGTGCAAGACTTTTCAAATATTTCTCACCCCATAAATTATTTGTGAAGGGGAATAAATTTGATTGGTCTCCTAAGTGTGAGTTAGCCTTTGAAGAGATAAAACATCTGTTGACTACAATTCTTATTTTGACTATATTGGATCCTAATGATAATTTTGAAATATGGGAAGATGCCTTCAAGGTTATAATTGGATCCATATTGACTCAAGATGGAAAGGTAGTTGCTTATGATTCTAGGAAGCTCAAGACACATGAGTAGAACTACCCCACTTGTGATTTAGAGATAACTATTGTCATTCATGCATTTTAAAATAATGGAAAAAATTTCTAATGGGTAGTCTCTTTAAGATAAAATTAGATCATCATAGCCTTGTGTAATTGTTTACTTAAGATGAATTGAATGCAAGGCCAAGGAGATGGATAAATTTGTTAGTAAATTTGATACTAACATTGATTATGTAAATGAAAAAGGCAATAGATTCACTAATGCATTAAGTAGGTGAACCTATATTACTACCCTCTTAGTATTGTATTATAATTTTGAAAGTTATGTACTTATGCAAAAAAAAAAGAAAGATTCAAAATACATTAAATAAGTGCTAAACTAAAAACAAGTTCTAATTCTAAATTTTTAATTGATTTAGATGGTTTCTAAGACACAAAGGCATAATTTTTGTTCCAAGTTCATAAATTTTGAGATATCAAGTGTTGAATGAAGAGCATGTAACACCTCATTATGAATATTCTAGTGTTAATAAAATGACAAAATAGCTAGAAAAGATATATTGTTATCCAAGACTAAATAAAGTTATGGCCATGTATGTAGACAAGTGCTTGGAATTCTAGTGGGTGAAAATTGATCATGGTCATAATGGAGACTTAATGTATCCTCTTACCATTCAATAAAGGCAATGGGTTATTGTATTTATGGATTTCATAATGGGATTGCCTAAAATTTTTAATAGACATGATTAAATCTTAGTTTGGATGATAAATTCACCAAAGTGGCCCACTTTATTATTGGTAACATCATTGAGGATGTTGCCATTCTTTCCAAAATATTTGTAAAATAAGTGGCATGACTTCATGGTATACCTAAAGTGATCATATTAGATAGAGATAAGATTTTTAATTGTCAATTTTGGTAAATTATGGTAGTTGATTTTAGTACAAATCTGAAATTTAGTTCAAGTTATCATGTAAAAAATAATGGGTAGACTAAGAGGCTGAATATGATTATGGAAGACATGCTACAAATGTATGTCATGGATTAGTAGTATAAGTGGGAAGACTTCCTATTATTGGTATAATTTTCTTATAATAACACTTACTATTTAGTAATCAAGATGGCACCATTTGAGGTCTTATATGGTCAAAAATGCATAACTCCATTAGGTTCAAAAAATTTGGAAAATCATGTGTTTTCTAGTCTAGAAGTTTTATAAGAGTATGATGAGAAAATGGCTATTGTAAAAAAATATTGAAGGATGACTTTGATTGGTATAAAATTTATGTAAACCTAATAATATTTCATAGATAATTTTAAATTTTAGATAAATTATTTTTGAGAGTAAGACCTCAAAAAATCTCAATTAAAGTTGGGAAAGTTTCTAAATTAACATCATGTTATGTTAGACCTTTTGACATAGTAGATTTTATCAACTCAGTGGCTTATCATCTCACTCTTCCTCCTCTATCTAGAATCCATGATGTTTTTCATGTAGCATTATTAAGGAAATATTTTTTAGATCCCTCACATGTTTTAAATTGGGATAATCTTCAAGTGGAAGGTGAGGAAACAATTCAGATGGAGCATATCAAGATCTTGGCTTAGTGCAACATTGAGCTATGAAAAAAGAAATTGTCACAAGTATTGGTCTAATGAGATCAAATGGGAGAAAGGATTGATACCTAAGAAGATGAAAATATTTAATGATAACATTATCCTCATTTATTTTAGTCCCTAAAGATGGTGTCATTCTTTAGGGAGGGTGAAATTCATCACCACACTTGCCCAACACATTGATGTTGACTGATTATAAGAACTATTTTAATATTATTATGTCATATGGACATTTATTAGAGACATTATTTGATGATCAAAACATTATTTAATGGTTTAAATTAAATTTTAATAATTATTATAGTGTTTAATGAGATTATGAGATTATTAATTATTATTGATTATGATTAGATACTTTTAATGTCTACATGGTTTTATTACATGTATGCAACATATTAAGCGTAGGTTATAGGTAGCAATTGTGTGATGAATGGAAAAGACAAGGTATGTAGGTAAACCACAATGGTGATTTAGTATTGTCTAAAAACCCAAGTTGAGCCTTTGCCTTGGTCATTCTATCATTTTTCTATATTATTCAATTGTTGGCAAGCTAGTTTCATGTCATTGTTTATATTTTATTTCTTGAGGGATATTTGAGTAATCAAAATAACTGTTTGATGTGGATGTGGTTCAATCCAATGTCAAAAATATACTTTAAAATAAATGGATGCCACTTGAAGATCATGATATCTTGGATGATTTATGAATCCTTATTAAAAAACTAGTTCAAGTTTGTTCACCAAAAATTACAAAAGATAACAGGAGTGGGAAGGGCTAGTACCATGGTTATAAAGTTTATTATAGGACAAATTTAATGATTTTACTCATTTAGTTTTTAGTA
This sequence comes from Torreya grandis, assembly GCA_037957365.1. Lineage (NCBI taxonomy): Eukaryota > Viridiplantae > Streptophyta > Pinopsida > Cupressales > Taxaceae > Torreya > Torreya grandis. Next base: position 354,294 of record JARHVA010007275.1, on the reverse strand, counting down.
TAGGACAATGAAAATTTTCTATGTTATTTTATTCCGTAAAGGTACTACTTACACTTGATAGGGTCATGTTTAATCTCAAGCTATAAGTCATAAGACTTAAGATGAAGAACATGGTGATTAAAAAGGTTTAAGGGTATATCAAATCCTAGGTTATGCATAACATTGATCTATTACAAATTAAATTCAATTTAATATCCTTGAGTGAGGGTTTAAGGAGTGAGGGTTGGAGGAATGAGGGTCTGAGCTAGGGTCTAAGCATAGTACAGGTTCACATGCTTAGATGTTGGTGGATAAAGAAGTGATAGGAGAAGGTGAGGGGGACCTAGATTGGTCAATTATGAGGCATTCAAAGCTTTTGAATACTGGTTTGTCTCCATATAAACCTATGACAAATACAATGGAAAAGGATCCTAAACATTCTATGGTATATTTATCTTTGATACAATGATCAAGGTTAGTAATGCATCCTTATTGTGTAGGGTAGCTTAATCCTTAGGGATTGAAATCTCCAGGCAGGATCAATTTGAAAGCCCCAAAAAGAAGATATCTTGGGTGGTTAAGCTTAAAGGAAAAATAGGGGAATATAAGGAAGTTTTTGCTACTAATGAACTAGCCATTAACAAAGACTCGAGAGGGTTCAAGATTGTAGTTATTGATACTCTAAAAAATAAAGATTCCACTAGATGGGAACATTCTTTGGTGGGTAAGTTCATGGGTACATGCTCTAATATTGATTGCTTTAGATTATGGGCTAAAAGTCATTAGAAGCCTAAAGGTTTCATAGATATTTTTGCCTTGAGTAATGAATTTTTTTTGATTAAATGAAATAACAAAGAGGACTATTCCAATATACTAGTGAATGGTCCTTAGTTTTTGGGTAGAACAGGTCTACTTTAGAAGAAATGGTAGCAAAGGTTTTAACTAGAACAAAAAAATATCAATATGATGCCTATGTGCATTATGTTGTAAAGGTTGTTGCTTGAGTATTGGGAAGAATATTTATTTATTAGCATATCAAAAACATTTGGGTATTTTGTAGCATTTTATTCAGCTAAAATAACTAGAACCTGCATCATTCATGTTATATTTTATGTAAACACCTACATGGATCAAGAAATTCCCCCTTCATCATCCTTAATTCTTCAAGTGGGGATGAATTCAAAAAATAGAATATGAAAATTATTTTTTAAAATGTGGAGGATGCAAAAAAATGGGACACATGATAAGGAACTACCCTTCATGAAAAATTAGAATGATTTTGTGTTTAAAAAAGACCAAAATACCTAGATGAGGAAATCCACACTCAAAATAGAGGAACTCACTGAGGATATTAATAAAATTCAAAATAAGGACAAAAACTTTCTAGTACCACTCCTAAGAGTCCACTCTACCACCTAGTGTAAATGTAAAATGACCTTCTGAAGGAAATCATGCCTACTAGGGTATGGAGCGATCTAAAACTTGATCATAGTTAGACTAGAGGAGATATAATTTTGATTAAAAATCATAAAGATACCACTGATACAATATATATGGTTTCAAAGGTAATAGATGACTGCCTTAGCTTTCCTCAAAATGAGTTGTATAGCCAAAAGAACAACTCTAATGGCATACAATTAATGATAGAGTTTAAATCAAAAAGAGAATCCATTAGGTAATGGTTTAAAATAGATCAATGAAGGTTATTACTTGGAACATTATAATATTGAATCATATCAACAAACATAGAGTGTTCAGGGATTTTATTGAAAATAATCAACCAACCATTTTAGCTATTCAAGAAACTAAAATGTCCAACAATGTCCTTAATGATATAGAACTTCAGCTCTAGAATGAATCAAAAGTTATCAATGTGGACTTAGAAGGGGCCTTTGGTAGTATTGAAACTTTTTGGATTAATAAAGAGTTGAATGGTGAGGTTTTGGTTAAAAACAAGCATGATTTAGCTATTCTTGTTTCTCATAAAAATCAAGATGATTCATGGATTTTTTCTAACATTTATGCTCTAAAATCGATGGCACCTCTCAAAAAATTATGGTAAGAGTTGGCCTCTTTTATAAAAGCATATGATAATATCAATTGGATGTTGGTTGGAGATTTTAACATCCCTATCTATATTAGAGAAAAAAGGAGGAATTCAATATCACTCGGACAACAAGGAGGATTTGGCTGAATTCATTAGTCTCAACAATATGTTTGACATTGATTTCAGAGGTTCCCCTTATACTTGGTAAAATAAAAGGTTGGGAACACATCTCATTCAAACTTTCCTGGATCATGTTCTGATAGATGCTAATTGGGTTTATGCTAAGGATTTCTACCTATCCTTACTTTCAAGGATAGGGTCTGATCATAATCCATTTGTTCTTAATGTCTTTACTAGATTCAAAACTCAACATTCCCCTTTTAGGCTCAAACACATGTGGTTATCTCACCCAGAATTGATAGATAGAATAAAGGATTGGTGGAGTATGGAGGTATTAGGACCTGCTATGTACAAATTGGTACAAAATCTAAAAAAGGTCAAGAAATAAATCCATATTTGGAATAGGGAAGTATTTGGAAATATATTTCAATAGAAAGAACAAATCAGATTGGATCTTAAAAGTATTGAATTTTCTATTAACTCCCAAGCATTAGAGGGTCGAATGCTCCAACAAGATCAAAATCTTTTGGCTAAGTATTATTTCATCCTTAATTAAGAGAAAATGTTTTGGAGACAAAAATCTTTAGCTACTTGGCTGAAAGAGGGAGACCACAATACTAAATTCTTTCACATGGTCATGCTAAATCAAAAAATTCATAATAGGATCAAAAAAATTATTGATGAAGATGATTCTATGTATTTAGAGCTAGTCAATATAAAGAATAAAGATGTTAGTTATATCAAAAAAAAAATTGCAGAGAACTCTAAAATTGATGGAAATATGGCTAAGGATTTTATTCAACATGTACCTTCCTTATTTCCAAAGAAGATAATAAAACCTTGCTTAAGCACATTATAGAAAAGGAACTTTAGGCTATGGTGTTTGCTATGAATAAGGACAAAGTGTCAGGTCTAGATGGTTTTAATATAGCTTTCTTTCAAAATTTCTAAGGTATCATCAAACATGACATATTGGTAATGGTGCAAGAATTCTTCTTGTTAGAGAATTTGCTTAGATATCTTAATAATACCTTCATATCCCTCATTCTTAAAAAAAAATGGGGCTTCTAGGTTAAAATACTTCAGGTCCACTAGCATGCGTAACTTGGTTTATAAGATCTTTACTAAATTATTGGCTATGAGAATGTAACCTTTAATGGATAACATTATTTCTATAAATCAAGGGGGTTATGTCTCAGGGAGACAAATTCAAGATGAATTTTTTTTTGTGTATGAGACTATCCACTCGATGGAAGAAATAAAAAAAGTGGGTATGCTTTTCAAAATAGATATGGCTAAAGCATATGATAAAGTGGATTGGGGTTTTCTAGATTTGGTGTTGGAAAAATTTGGTTTTTATTAGCATATCAAGATGCTAATACATAGTTGCATTTATTATTTAATGTTCTATATTATCATAAATGGCTTTCCTTCTATTTATTTTGGAGTAAAAGAGGCATAAGATAGGGTGATCCTTTATCTCCTTTCTTATTTATTATTATGGCTAAATACCTGAGTAGGAACCTTTTGGTTGTACTCAAAAATGTGGTTTCAAAAGGTTTCAAACCAACATCCAATATTCATCCTTCCCTTCATCAATAGTTTGTGGATGATATGATCATTTTAGCCATTGCCTCAATGAGGGAAGACAAGGAACTAAAATCAATTATTATAAGATATGCTGAGGTTTCTAAGCAATTGGTTAACTTCACCAAGATTTATTTATTTTTATTGAATAGTCTAGATCCATGGTAATTAAAAATTTCTAGAATTATTAACTACCAAATCAAATAACTTCCCTCATATTATCTAGGCATGCCTTTGTTTAAAGGTAAAATGAATGGGGTATTTTGGAACCCTCTCATAGAGGTATAAAAAAAAACTTTATGGCTAGAAAGGTGATCTTCTCTCCCAGGGTGGAAAAGTAATCTTACTCAATAGTGTACTACAAAGTATTCCTATATATCTAATGTCCTTGTTTAAGATGCCCAAGAAAATTCAAGAGAAAATTGATAGAATTAAAAAGTGCTTTTTATGGAAGGGGGTTGAAGATAAGTTCAAATTCCACCTCGTGGGTGGGAAGAAGACTTGTATTCTAAAATCTTGTGGAGGATTGGGTATCAAAAATATTTCCATCATGAATAATGTGCTTATTAATAAGTTTTAATAGTAATTTGTAAAGGATTATAATTAATGGACCAAGATATTGTGTGTTAAATATCTACAAAATAGATCCCCACTATAATTCCTTTATGAGGAAAACTTTATCAAAGGTTTTTCCATATGGAATTTATTCTCTAAGAATATATACAACATTATAAAAGCCATACATGGAAATTAAGTAATGGAAAAAGTATTAGATTCTTGAAATACCCTTGGATCCTAAAACACCCCCTGGAGGCTCTTGAACCTTGGCACCAAACATGCCCCCATTTTTATATTAGTCTTGGTGAGTGGGTGGTGGATTATTTCCAAGAAGTTAATGGTATAAGGTGTTGGAAACACCTAATTATTGATAATGATGATGTTAACACATCCACTATTGTCTTGGATCTAAATTTCTTGCTCAAAGGTATTCATATGCCCAATTTGATAAGGGAGGATGAATTAGTCTAGGAGGATTCACCAAATGGTATTAACCATGTTAATTTGGGTTATTTACTTCTTCAATCCAATTTTATGGAAGTTAACCTAGTGGTGAATGTGTGGAATAAATTTCTAATTCTAAAGATTAACATTTTCTAGTGGTTGAGTGTTCAAAATAGGATCCTCACTATGGATAATATTTTTAAAAGAGGGATTACCTTGGTGAATAGATGTGTCCTTTATGAGGGAGATGCAAAATATATCTTCCACATTTTATTGTAATATGCCTTTTCATTCAAAATTTAGGGCCTACTGTGTAGGAAATTCCTAGTTAGTTGGACTCACCCATTTTCTATGTTGGATGTGTGGCTTGCCTAGAAGAGCCCTTTTTCTAACTAAGAAATTAAATATTTATGGAAAATTGAATTCCGTCATATAACTTGGGGTATATGGAAAGAACACAATAATAAAATCTTTAGGTATAAGAGGAATACATGTCTCAAAGTTGGCATTTTTATATTTTCACTTATTTCTAAGAATTTCAAAAATAGTAGTTGGGGGAAGAAGTAACCCTTATCCCCATATAAGAAAGTCATTGCTAAGGTATGGTTTACCTTCCTAGATGATAGACCTATGGTAGATCCCAAGATTATCCTCAAAAAACATGTGAGATGGATGATTCCCCCTCTTGGTTAGATCAAGGTTAACATTGATGGGGTGCCCAAAGGCAATATTGGAGTTTCTAGGGGTGGAGGGGTGTTTTGAGAAAATTATGGGTTTTTATAGCTACATATGAAGGATTTATGGGTGTTCAATTGAATCATGTTGTAGAAGCCTTAACAGATTTATGGGGTCTCTAGATTGCTCTTGATTTGGGCTTTCAATATATTATGGTTGAGGGGGATTCCGTCAACATAATAAATTGCATAAATAATAATAATAATGTTGTTAGATGGTCCATTCCTCACATAATTGAGGAGATTCATCACTTGGTAGAGAGTTTCAAAAGTATTAATTTTCAGCACACTTACCATGAAGGCAATATGCTTACGGATTCTTATGCCAATAGAGGGGTTGATGCTAGACAATTGAAAGTATGGAATGCTATGAACATCCTACCTAATAATATTTATGACATTTTACATAAGGATCAAACTAATTACAATCATGCATGGAATGCTTAAATAATTAGGCAAAGAATAGTGCACATACTTTGTAATGATTTTGTTTTGAAGGATGGCATGGGGTACATTTTTGACATTAATCATTATAAGTACAACATAACCAAGTTTACCTAGTATATTTCAAGACACATTTGGATTTATTTTCAAGTCATTCTCAATAGGGAAAATCTATATTTTTAGGTTGAAGGTTTTTGTGGATATGTAGTCTATAATGCGAGGAGATTTGAATAGGTTAGAACTTTTGTCAATAAAAAACATCAAGAATAAGATGGAGTTTTAGGAAACCTTCCATATGGGGGAATTACTAATTTTATTGACCAAATTTATGGTATCAATAGGCATCTATATAGGCAATTTATTAAAAATTGAAGAAATAGAGTAGTTTTAATCAGAAATATTTTTATAAAAATTAGTGAGGAGCTCATCATTATAGTCACAGGCCTTAAAATTGAAGAGAAGAAATTAAAAAAGCTTACTAATGATTTTGAGCATGAGAAGGAGAAATTCTTGGTGGAAAATGAGTGTCTCATGCCATTTCAAGGGGGTTTCAAAAGAGAAAACCTTCCTTCTCCATTCAATGAGGTTGCAGAGCATTTGATAAGGTATGCGACTCTTGATGGTTGCTAAAAGGTTGTACATTTCTATTATTTTCTATTTTTAAATTAACTTCAACATAATATTCCCATTAATATTATATTCTACATCCTTCATTCGATGGAAAAGTTGGTTTTGGAGGTAAAGTAGGGTAAGAAAATTAATAAGCCACTTCATCAAGTGGTTATATTCCTTATTTAAAAATATTTTCAAGCTCTTCATCTAGAACCTTAGGGTATCATTGATGAACATAGATCATAGCAAGCTCCTCTGACCTAACATCCATTAGCTTAGGATCAAATGGAGGGTTAGATTTCTCAATATCATCCTATAATTAGGCATTATTATAGATTTATTCATAGAAACACTAAGTGAAAACCCAAATAATGGTTTGAGTTATATCTTTCTGAAGTACATGTGGAGAATCCTTTTCATCAAGATAATATTTTTTTAGTAGACCTTGATGATACCTATGTTAAAAAAAATAATCATAACACTATACATGTTATGTCTTATCTTGAGAAAGAGAGGAATTTGAATAGGAGATTTGGAAGTAGAGATGGGGTGGATAGGCATGATGATAGGGGTGGGGAGCCTCCCTCTGGTAACATAACATTCTGGATCCTAAAAATATGGCCAATTATGTCAAGAATCAAATAAATCTATAATTTTTGGAAGATGAAGTCAATATTCACAAAGCATTTCTTAGATGGTTTATGAAGGACCATACCCAGCTAAAGCAAGATGTCAACAAGTTTAATCAAATGGATGGTCTCTTTTATACCAAATAAAAGGATGTTGATCTTTTCTCCCTAATCACATCCCTTAATGATAGAGTTAATACCATGGAGAGGGAGAATAAATACCTCAAATATAATTTGCACATCTTTGTAAATTTTAGCAAACTTACTATTAAAAACACTATACACAACATGGAAGGCCTGTCTATGTGTTTCAACAACAAGGGTGATACTTCCTAAGGAATCAAACCTAATAAGAAACTCAAATGCATCATCATTGGAAATGAGGAGGAGAACATCAATAGGATCATTCACAAGAACTTAAAGATCAAGATCAAAGATTTGAACAAGGCTTCTAAAAATTAAAAAAATATTCAATAGTTGAGTATTTCATGTATGATTTGGGCTATGTGAGTGTTGTTGCTTTGATATGTCTCTACTATCTTTTTTTTGTATCTATTGTTCTAGGTTCCTTTTTTTGTTTTGGAAGATTGAATTTCTTACTACTTTTGGTTGTCCATAGGTGTGATACTATTATATGGGTAGGGTCCCTTTAACACCCACTTCTATCTTTAATAAAAACATTGATCTAATAAACAATTTTATTGGCAACTCGAACCTTAAGTAAAAGGATTAGGCTGAGGGCATGGTAATAATGATGATTTGGATTAAGTAATCATAGTTATTATTTTGCTTTTGACTTGGGGAAATGATGATTAGGGTTTTAATTTTTTGTCTTTTAGAAGCTACTCGATGGAATTATGCATGGTTATGTAGTATGTTTACATGAAAAAATGGTAAGCATGATGTAGACACTTCATTTTCACCACTTTCATGTCTAAACTATGATCTAAGTGAATTTTTGTAAACAAATACAAATTTATTCATAAATCATTAAATCAACCCAATTCACTCATAATTTTGATGTATGTATTCTATGACACATTAGTACATGCCTAATTGAGATAATCCACTACATCAGATCATTCAATTTGCTAAAAAGTACCCAAATATGGTATCTTATTTATAAATGACCCTTCAATAAATTAACTAAAATTTTATATTATAACATCTTATCCCATCAAATTCACATCTCATTACATTAGTTAATTAAGATAAATTAATTATCTAAAATTCTTCTTAAAATGAGGTTACATGGAATACACATATTACTAATATAGAAAAATAAATATTCCTATTTATCCTCATCATCCAAATAACTTTCTAATTTAATACTCAAATCACATGGTAAGGCCTACCTTACGTTACAAAGTTTACATCATATAAAATTTACACCTTACAAAGCTTACATATTCTTACAAAATCTTGTCCTCTTCTTACATGCCCCATGTTCCCCATCATGAAGGATGTAGGAGACATTTTGGACCCTTGATCCTCATCTCAATATGGATGGTTCAAATCCATTTCAAGATTCTATAAATTGGATGATTTTCTCCTCTAATTTAGACAAGCTTATTAATCCTAGTCTTACTATGCTAAAATTTATGTAGATCTAATATTTTACAAATTTATTATGCCGAAATAACCTTATAAGCTTAAATCTTCTTATATATTCTTGCACATCAATGTTCTTATATCAATTACCAAGCCACAACACTCAAGGTGAACAAGGAGAGACATTAATCAGTCAAGGAGATCGACATTGCCAAAGACCCTTTATTTAACATTTTGAACACCATCCTACTTCAATAAATTCATAATAATGTAAATCATGGCATAATACTTATTATTTTCTATATTATTTATTTCAATTCTTATTTTCTCACCCCCAGTAGAGGTCTACTAGATGTTTTGATGCTCTAATATTATTTTGTTTGTGATCATAGAAGTTGAATCCTCCTATAGTATGTCAAATCCCTATCTATATAATGGCATGCCTGGTGGGACAAGATTGTGCACCCCACATCTTCATCTTCTTCCCTAAATTCTTCTATTCCCTTATTTTTCATTAAAAATAAAGAAAAACAAAAACAAGATGGCTGTTAAAATACATTTAATTTGTAATTAGTTTATTATTTTTTAAAAACATTTTTAAAGGTTGTTATTACTATTTAATTCTAATTCTTTCAAAATTTCATTGAAATATGAGTTGTAGTTTAGAAGTTATGTTTATTTTTTATGAATAAATGGCCATTAAAACAATCATATTTTTTAATCCATAAGCTATTTTTTGCAGACTTTTTTTATGGGTGGTGCGCATTTGTGTTATATACATATTATATAAATTTCATCAAAATCTAACTTAGTGCTTTTTAGATATCAACATTTTAGTAACTATCCCTTTTATTTATTTATTTATTTATTTTTGTTTTTATTATTTTCTATTTTTTTAAAGTTTTCAAGTTAATTTTTATTGTATATATTCTAACTTGCAGGTATTTGGTGTTTGGAAGATTTTAAATATTTTTATCATGTAGGTTTTGCTTTTCCAAGACCACCCAAGGCAAACAAAAAAAAGGTTATAAGGGTGGAATGAAATTAAACTAAGGTTTTTTCCTTCCACATTTTGATTTGGTTTTAAATTAAAACACATTTGAATTTAGGTTTAAAAAAAATAAACACTTTTTACTTTTAGTTATTATTTGCTTTTCAAGGTTTTGCTTAAAGTGTGTTTTGTGAGGATTTTTTTTGCATATACTCTCCCCATTTGGGTGACTCAAAAATGCAAAAATTCCAAGTTGTTTATCCTAAATATTTCCTATTCTAAGAGATAACTTCCTTATTTTTATTTTAGGCTTAACAATTAGGATTTGATCACCTTCTTAAAAACCTTTTAGGATACAGGGATTTACATATCATTACCCAACATTTATTTAACCCTAGGCATTCGATGGGTATATAAATGAAGGATAGTTGTCATTATTATGCCAATCAAGATTCACTAGGGAGAATCTTATGAAGGTAAGGGGAAACCCTACACCAAGCCATTAGACAACATCTTTGAAGAATCCAACTTTGGTATCTTTACTACTTAGTTGGAATTCTTCTTACATGAATATTTTTTCCCATGTACTAAAAGGTATATCAAGACCACTAGATGAGCCATCTTTAAAATTTTAGCTTAGGTAAGCCTTTTTTCCATTCAAATTTGGTGTAATGGTTAGCAATTAGCACTGTGAAGTTACTTTACACACATTTCTTGCAACCGAGCTTAGTGGGCTATGGGAATGGTGGAATCCTACATAGTTAGTGCTCTAAAATATTAGGCTACAACTAAGAGTATGGGCTAGTAATTTTTTAAGGAAGACCTAAATTTTTTCAAGACCCTTTACCTATATTTATTCATTTTTGTGCTCTACATGATATGTTTAAATTAGAACTTGTGTTATTATGTATTAAACCTCCTTGTGCATATCACATAATGTTTATGTTTGAAACCAAGATTTACATTTAAACAAACCAAAAAATAAGTTCAAATAAGTTAATTCAAATATCATCCTTTCTCTAAGTGTTACACTACCAAATTTTGGTTAGCTTAACCTTCCTCCAAATTAATCTCAGTTATAATTTGAAGCCAATTTTTAAAAATAATTTCCTCAAAATTCTAAATTCAGCCTCTTATTTTACCTTGAGTCAACTGTGTTTGTTAACTCAAGTCAATCCACCTTGGGTTAAATATCTTTTGGGTTTACCCACATATAACTTATCCTTAAACTTTAGTGAACCTTATTTTCTAACTCAATTCATTCTCCCTTGGGTTAAACCCCCTTTTTCTGGTTAAAGGTCCATATCAACCAACCATTTAACTCAGGTCAACTTATTTCAAGTTAACCCCTTTCATTCAACATCCATGTTGAGGTATACCCAAAGTGGAGCTATGTATAACCCCTCTTTTGAGAAGAATGAAACCCATCACACATTCAAATATGAGGAAGAGATTGAAGACCCAAATTATAAACCTAACTATGAAGTAACTACACTTGGTGCAAAAATTCAACACAACTAATTTACTCATGATTATTATGACAAAAAAAATGAACAACTTCATTAGTAGTTAGAATAGGTTGATAAACTTCTCCCTGGGTTTTTATTTGAAAACTTACATTATTTGGTGAGGGATCTAGAAATAGATACCCTTACACTGCAAAAAACTTTAACTTTACCACATCAATCCACTCCTAGTCAACTTCCATCTATGGTTCAGAACTGAGCTCTGATTACATTAAATAAAGGCAAAGGATAACTTATTGCCTCACCTATACAATCCCAAGACATGACCACTCAACTCTATCAAGTACCTGAGGTATTTGATAATATTTCTAATTCCATGGAATCCTTAGTTATTTTATAATCATAGGCACAACCATTATTGCAACCATTATCTATTAAATAAACCCAACCACTTATAGAGTAAATTCAATAGGAGCCACCACTTCTAATCTAATTGGATAATCTTCCTTATATCAATGAATTGTCAACCAATCCTAATCCTAATACCCAACAAAACCCAGCATATTATTTAGACATGCCTTACACTTTTCAAAATATGCCTTCAATTTCTCAAAACACCACACCCATTATTATGCACAATCACTCACTTTGAAAAGACAACTCCCACAAAGGAACTATAACAGAAGAATACATCTAAAATACCTTAGATAACCCCTTGAAGTGGTATTCCTAAGAACATGGTGATTTGGATGATTACTCTAACCTTTCCACAAGGAAAAGTAAAACCCATTTGGTATAGAGATGATGAATATTTTGAATACCATAGGGTCAAAGGACATAATCTACATAGGCTGTGTAGGTCAAGCATTACATTTAGGATTTAATAGACCATGGAGATATTAAGATAAACAATGGTACATCGACATATAATCAAAATATGGGTATCTATCAAAATCTATTTAATCAACACCAATCTAATGATTCATGAAAACCTCCTACATAGAAGAATCAAAACTAGATCAATAATCCAAATTAAGGTCAAAACCATAATCAACTAAATTTTAACCAAGATTAGAGTAACCAATCCAATCAAGTTAGTTACCATAGTGTGCCTTTTAAATATAACAACATTATTAGTCATATTACAAGTAGTCAAGTGGACACTATTTACTATGCCCTTAACTTATAGTTCATCTAGGGATATGTGTGGCCAAATTATGGCTTACACATCTTCATATTAGCTTGTCATATTTATTGATGTTCTTAGTATGGTTGGCCTATAGAATAACCATGACTAACTAGAGTATATATAAGAGGTAATGGTTAGTCTTTTATCATCATATTATGAATTATGTTCTTATTGAATTATTATGGACGTTGTACCCTCAAAGTGGCTCAGTCATAATATTCAAGTATTATAATTTTTTGCCAATTATTATTGTGGATCAAATTATTGTGCTCTTAATTTTGGAATATATAATTCTACTATTGTAAATCATCTAAGTAATTTCCTTACACTATTTGGGTTAACTCTCATTCCTCTTCTAACATCAACTATCATTTCATTTATATTTTTGGACCTCCTCTTTCATTTATAGATAATTCACACTTGAATCAAACAAGCAACACTACTAATCAATGCCCACCAATTATCATTCTAGGGCCTAATCCCAATTCCATTAATTAAAATATCCTTCCTCTATCTTGATATTATGAAATCATAACTTGATAGTCAAAGGTTGCTCTTCTAAGTCTAACACCTCCTCCTTCCAATACTCCTATTCTTAATCCATTCCATTCAAAACCAAAACTAGCTCCTTCTTCTAAAGAAAAGGCGCCTAATATTGAATAATAATTGAACAAAACTCCTACATATATTTCCATCCTATAAATATTATGTACAGCCAATATTGACAAAGATATATTATTCAACCTTTTAAGCCAATCCAAGGTCCTAACTGATATTGATTTTAAAAAATTCTAAGAACTTTTTGGTCATTTAGCCCTAGGACAATAGGCAAGCTTCCATGCAAGTGATATGTTACCCCTTGGCTCACATTACAATATCTTCTTTATATTGAAGTCATAATTTCTTGAAACAAGATAAAGTGGGTCCTTATAGATAATGGTTTAAGTTGATTATATCCTCCTAGAAGCTTGTTAAGAATTTAGGTTATACATAAAAGGATCTTCAACCATACACCATTACAATTAGGGTGTATGATAATATGGAGAGAGAGTCTTCTAGGATAATTTATTTTCCAATTGTTGTTGGTCCTATCATCCATGAAACCTTATGTCATGTCATAAACCTATAAAAATCATATAAATTACTCCTTGGGTGACCTTGGATACATGAATTACATGCAGTTCCTTCTACCCTTCCCCAATGTTGGAAATTATCACAATCGAGGATGGGTGTCACTATTTATGGTGATTTTCATCCATATAAGTATCGTAATCACCTTGAAGTTAAATTTTAAGGTCATAGTTATTGTCCTAGTATGGGTTTGATTATCAAAAAGGATAAGCACATGGTTCCATATTTGCCCAAATCTAACTATATTAACCCTACTAGTCTTACATCTACTCTTATGCTCCTCTTCCTCTAGTTTTCCCCCATTTTCCTATTAAGGATAAAGGTATGGGTGAATATCAGATAAATAATGCCTTTCACATATCCAAATTTCCCACATCCCCTAAGTCCCATGGTAGGCTCAAAATGCAATGGTGCAAGAAGGATGATCAACAACCAAAAGATCCTAATACATTTGTCAAGTAATGATACCCATAGCCAATCAAACCTTTAGAGGATTAGTTGTATTATAGCAATAAATTTATTGATTATTTTTAGGATCCAAACTATCTAAAATATCATAAGATTATGAATAATAAAGGATACCAAGGAAAAGGTTTAGGGCCACAATAAAAAGGCATCATTAAACCACCTCTAATAGTAAATTACAAAGGGCTTTGAGGTTTTGGATATATACCTTTTGGAGGTGACCCATTAGATCTCAAAAATGACCCATCCTCATTGAATAAGACATATGATGTTGATATTGATGCACAGTCCTATCATAGTGGTTACAATGATTTATTCGCTACCAATATCTTTAATGAACATACCATTTCACCTTTATTACTATTCCTTCCTCTTCCAATTTTATTCTCCATTACCCCCATTTGATTGATTGGGACCAACAAGGGTCTAACATACCATTTGATGAATTTGAGAATAAAGAAGCACTTTCATAATTCTTTGGCATTCAAAAAGGTTTTCCCATTGATGATCACAAACAAGGCTTCACCTTCACGCTTGATCATGTCACCTATCTTGGGAAATAGGTGAACTCTTTTTGTCATAAAATATCAAATAAAACATCGAGGTCCCTAAGTGAAAATGTATTTAAGGTGCTTCTAGACTAGGGAAAGAGTAAATAAAAAGACCAATCCATGGGTGAAAATCTTTTCCATGTACCCTTGGATATGGGAGTTTACTTTTCCCCAAGAAAGGTTCAAAATCCATCTAGCCCAACTATTTCATATGGATCTAACATGAGTCTTTGAATTTTTAGTTTAAAATCATCCTATGGCTATTACTACATGGCCTTTGCCAAAAATGAATGACTAATTCCTCTTAAATGGGTGAGATACATAATTCACAATCATATGGAAAAGATTAATGTGATTCCATCCCTACCATTTTAGATTATTGTTCTACAATCCTTGTACAAAACACAAATGAAATTAAACTTGGTATCAGAGAACATCCAAATATTATTCAAATAGGGGTATATCTCCTGACATAAGAACACAAGATTATTCTAAGAATTCTTCGATAATTCAAACATATTTGATTGGTCCTAATCATATGTGCTAGGTTTAGATCCTGCCTTAGTTGTACATCATCTTTTTGTTCACCCAGATGTTAACCCTGTCAAGTAGAAATTAAGGAAGATGCATCCTTATATAGTAGTCTTGGTTAAAATAGAATTAGAAAAACTTTTGGTAGCAAGTTTTATCTAACCCATAGATTACTTAGAGTGGATTTCTAACATAGTCTAGTGAGCAAGAATTTAGTCAGGATTAAAATTTGTATTGATTTTTGTGATATCAATAAAGCTTGTCAAAAGGATGATTTTCCTTTACCAAACATCAATATGATCATGGAATTCACAGCATATTTGAGATGTTATCCCTTATGAATGGAGTTTTAGGTTAAAAATAGATTAAAATAACACTAGAGGATCAACACAAGATTATGCTCACCATATATAAAGGAACATTTTACTACCAAATCATGCATTTTAGCCTAAAAAATGTTGGTGCTACCTAATAACATGACATGATGGTGATATTTCACAACATGATGCATGATATTATGGAATACTATGTGGATGATATTTTAGGCAAATCTAAAACTAGAACACATCTATAAGTTTTGTAAAGTATATTTAAAAAACTCTAGGAATATCAAGTCAATCTTAAACCTAAGAAGTGTGTATTTGGCATCACTTTTGTAAAGTTACTCAAATTCATCATCTTTATTAGAGGCATTGAAGTGTATCTAGACAAGGTTAAGGCGATTATAAATGTGCCTCATCCATACAACTTGAAGCATCTCCATAGTTTTCAAGTCAAGTTTCAATCAATTTGATGATTCATATTTAAATTGGTAGATAGATGCCACCCCTTCACTCACCTTCTCAAAAAAGGTAGCACCTTTTTTGGAATGTTGATTGTCAAGTAGATTTTGAATAACTAAAGGATTATTTACTAATCCTCCTATTTTGGCTCCAACACATCATGAAAAATCTTCTTATTTACATTTTAGATATATAACATGGAATGGGCATACTTATTATTCAACATGGTGATCATGGAAAATAAAGGGAAATTTATTATTTAAGTAGAACACTGGTAGCTTATGAAATCGATTATACACCTATTGGAAAGGCGTGCCTGGAAATGGTGTTTGTAACTCAAAAGTTGTGACATTACATGTTAAATAATAAAACTATTTTTATTTCCAAGGTTGATCCCCTCAAGTCCTTACTTTCCAAGGTAATTTTTACAGATTGTATGGAAAAATGGGTCATATTTTTGAGTTTGAAATTGAGTATACACATCATAAAGCCATTAAGGGCCAAGACCTTGTAGATTAACTCAAAAAGGCTCCTATATCAAATTCTCAATAACTTAAATTTGATTTTATAAATGAGTCCATTTTACCTCTATATCATTTAACCCCTGAACAACCTTATATGTAAACTTATTTTTCTACCATTGGACCCTCTACTTTGATGGATCCTTTAATACTCATGGATCTGGAGCTATAATTTTATTGGTTACACCCTAAGGAGACCTTATTCTTATGTCTTTCCATATTAGAGATCAATGTACCAATAATATTGCTAAATATGAAGCCCTTATTATAGGGCTATGCCTAGATATACAGTGGAACATTAAGTAGCTACTTGTTCATGGATAATTAAAATTAATTATAAACCAGTGTCACAAGCCAATTTTTGACTAAGGATGACAAGCTCATTCCATACAAATCCATAATTGATAATCTTAGACAACAATTTGAACATATTCAGTTTAAATAGGTACCATGAGCCAACAACAAATCTCCTGATGCAATGGAAACTATAGGTTCCCTCATATAAATAGCTAATGATGTGAAGGAATATCAATTTATAGTGGAACACATTCTATACCTCTCTCATATTACTCTTGATTCTAAAATGGTATGTGACACTGTTAGTTCTAACCTTCCTTGGTACAAAGACATCTTTGACTATTTAAAAAACCATATCCTTCTTCCTAACCTTTCAAAAAGCCAACACAAATCCTTCATTCACAAAATATTTCAATACAAAATCCTTTCCAAAAATATTTATCGTAGAGGTTATGATGGAACTTTTCTTCATTTTTTACCTTTGACGAATCTCAATTAGTGATTAAGGAAGTCCATAAAGGTATATGTGGGGACCACACAGTGGGATGGTCCTAGCCAAGAAAATCTCATGTGTTGGATATTATTAGACCATAATGGAGACACATTCATGTGTATATATCAAAAAATGTATAACTTATCAAAAACATGGGAATATTATTCATGCATCTTCACTACCCTTATAGCCAATTACTACACCTTAGCCATTCTCTATATGGGGACTCAATCTCATTAGGAAGATAAACCCCACTTTTTCAAATAGACACACACACATACTCACTACTAATGAGTATTTTACTAAGTGGGTTGAATCTATACCCATCACTTATGTAATTTAAAAAACAAATTTACAAATTTGTCCTAAATCACCTCATTTGACATTACACCATCCCTTCCACCATCATTTCTAACAATGGCAAGTCATTCAAAAATAAAGATATGAAATCACTCTACACACAATATAATATCCAATAGATATTTTCTTCTCCTTACTTCCCTCAAGGAAACAGTCAAGTTGAGGCCTATAATAAGACTATCATTAACATCTGCAAGAAAGTTGTTAATAATGTTGGTTGAGATTAGCATTTGTAGTTTTTATTACCCTTTGGGCATACAGAACCAATGTATGTACCTCCATAGGAGCCATTCTATATTCCATAATTTTTGGCTTTGAAGTAGTGCTTCCCATTAAGGTAGAGATTCCTTCTTTACACATTTCTTTGTAGAACATCCTTAATGATGAGGATTATAGAGTAGCCTGATTACAAGAACTAGAGCTCTTAGATCAGAAATGGGTAATCACATTGAACAACATCAAATTCTATCATGATCAGTTATGTCATAGTTACAACAAAAGAATCAAGCATAGAGAATTTAAAATTAGTGATTTGATACTAAAAGAAAATGAGAAGAACACCAATGCAGAGTGAGAAAAGATAGGTAAATTGGAACCAACCCAGCTAGGTCCCTTCACTATCATAGCCAAAGATGGGTCAGGAGCATATATATTAGATACCCCTAAGGGTTAAGAACTTAAAAAATCCATGAAAATTGTCTATCTCAAGTGCTTTCATGCTTGACTTGCTTTAACACATTGTATATAAGGATACCTAAATGGGGGAAACCCATTTGTATTTCCTTTCTCTAGTCTATTTTATCCTTTATTTTCTCTATTGACCCTTAAAATTTATAATATTGACTATGATTCACCACTACAATAGGCACACTTGAGGGAAACATTCAGTAGGCCAATTTAGCTATAAGTAATTAAAATTTGGTCACTATCTGCACATCTTTGAAGGAAACATGAATATAGTACTCTGGCATAATTTACTTATGGAATATTATTAAACCTATATTATTTCACTTATGGAAAATTTAATACCTTTTCACATCTAGAACATTGTTCCCATATCTTGATTCACCCTTACCATTTTTATCATAAGGTTTGATGCATCACCCCAACTTATCAAAGATTCCTTTTTTTTCACACTTCCCATTTGAGAATGTATTTATTATTGATTCATAGTTTGAACCCTTTGGTTTAACTACATTGGCCTAAATTACATGGACTATATAGGTGCTACTTCATTTATGAGTGAAACTCATCCACTAACAATTAATTCTCATCCCCTTTCTTTACCTCTTCTTCTCTTTGATTACCCATTGCTGACAATGCCCTCTTGCTTAGGGCATCTTGTACCAGGGAAAATTTGAAGTTTTATTAGCCTCCTTATATTTTAACATCTTCTTTATTTCCCCTCTCATTTCTAGTTTAACTACATTGGCTTGAAGTCTATGGACTATGTAGGCACTACTTCATTTTTGAGGTCAGCTCAACCACTAAAAACTAATTCCCATACCCATTCTTCACCTCTTCTTCTCACTAATTATCTATTAATGAAAATGCACTCTTTTTTAGGGCATCCTTCATGAGGGAAGATTTGAAGTTTTCATATCCTTCTTACATTCTAAGCTCTTCTTTATTTTCCCTCCCATTTTTGGTTGAACTACACTAATCTGAGGTCTATTTGGACTATGTAGTTAGTGCTTAGGCTTTTAGGACAAATTGGTCACCCCTTTTTCCATGATCTCATCATTTTATGAGTAATTTAAACTAGGATCTCATCCTTTTATAAGCATATTTCCCTTTTGTAATCATATTTTAGGATTCACCCTTTTGTGAGACCTATATTTTAAGCTCTTGCCCTTTTATAAGATCTATATTTTAGGCTCTTGCCCTTTTTCAATCTCTTTATTTTTTGTTCTCATCATTTTATGAGAAATTTATTTCCTTATATGAATTGGACATTGTGACTATCTCATCACTGCCCATTTTTCCTAATCGTCTATGACCCCTCACTTGCCTTATATGAAGTGGACACTATGATTATTTCATCACTAAACAAGTGAACACTCATCTTTTATCCCACTACTTTGCTATATATTTTTCTCTATCCATTAGGCTCCCACCCTTTTGCTAGCTTATCCATGCTCTCACCATTTTGTGAGAAAACCTATTCTTGTACATAACATATTAAAAAATAAAAAATCCCAAAAACATCAAAACATTGAAAGCCCTAGATAAATACCAAAAACATTATTAGTTCACTAAGATCACCTTAAAATATCCATGAGAGTTATAAATCCATAGTATAATATATGTGGGAACCCTTTATTTTGAAACCAATCATTTCCTTTTATCATTATTCTTTCTATTATTATTATTCCCATTTCTAAGAGAATTACATCATCTTGATTCCACATAGACTATATAGGTAACGCTTGGTTGCATGGGACATCCTAGGTTAGCTTAGCCACTCTTATTCCCATTCTACTTCCCATTCCCATTGCTTAAATGTTTTCACCATTTTGTGAGTATAGCCTTTCCTATTTATTGTTTATTATGATGACTAATTATCATCAATTTTCTTTTATCCTAAATCCTGGGAGAACTACATTTGGCCTAAAGTTCATGTTGGAGATGGTGTCGATGGGACTATGTAGGTAAAGTTCACTTGTCTAGGGCATTTGGAGTCAGCTCGACCACTCCTTTATTATTATTATTCCCCCATTTCCATTTCTAAACCATTATACATGTTAGATTTGGTGTCCATGATCATAATTGTGCCAATAAAGGTTTAGTTCTTTATGCTTATACCAAACCATAATTAAAGACATGTAAATATCCATAGGTCTATATCTAACATGGAAATATGCCAATTTTTTTTGAAAAAAACATTCAAAACATTACAAAAACTTTCAAATCACTCTTTTATTTTATATAACTTGTGAGGCATCACACAACACATACAAAGAGGGTTACATACCAAACATATGGTAAAAATATTGTATAAATATCACCTAAGGTGCATATAGACATTTTTACTACTTAGTCATTGCACCTTCATCTAGTTGTTCTCCTAATATTATAATGATTATCTGATGACTCTATATTCAAATCAATCCATCTTCCTTGTTTTTTACTTACTAAACTAGCATCAATGACATTCCTCCTTAGACACATTCTACTTGTATGTCCAATTTCTCCATAATTTATGTACACTACTATAGGTTATGCTAGTTGATCCATGTTCCTCCCTACTTTGATGGATATAATTGGGTATATTATGCTCCCATATTCCACATAATATACCACAAAAAAACTTATACTTAGTTAATGCATCCATTACATCCATATACTCATTTTGTTAAGCTTTTATGAGTCACACATGTTATCACCTCATCACACATTCAGATTACCTCCATGAAGAACTTGTAGTTATTCATATTATGTTGGTCTTGGGTTGTGCTCTTTTTTTTTTGCATCTTACACAAAAATCTACCATATTAATTATGGCCAAGGGTGAGGTTGAGGTTAAAAATGAGGATGAATCTCCATTGATTGTTGTTGTCACATTAGTTCTTATATAAGGTCCATCACTTACTAAAACATATGAAACATGTACTCATTTAACTCATAGATCATGTCAGGAGGTGGTGGACATCAATCATCCCCACTTGAGTTCTTATTATTCCATTATGTGCCATTTTCAACCTTCAAAATTCTCTATTTTGTCAATACTATTCAAAATAAATGAATTTATGTTACAAGTTTGTTCTCAAGATGATGAATTAAGTATCCCTCATGATCACTATTCTTTGATGATGTGTTATCCACTCTACCAATTCAATGGGTCCCATGATACAATCAATTCCAGAGAACAATCACACCACTTGAAAAGGTCATGTCTACTCACCTTTTAGTGTGGACACATAACCCCTAGTCAAAAAATCATCTTGAAAAAGTAATTGTACACAATCATGATCTACTTTATTTATAATGTCATGGCACATTGTGGATGTCCATATCATATGATCCATATCTAATGTTTTGTTTTAGTATCTTGATATCCTCATGGGGTTGGTAATTTCCTAAATGGATATCAAATATATCCCACCTCCATTGAGTTTATATTATAAACACCCAAAAACATTCAAATATTATAAAAACACTAAAAAATAAAAATAGGCTTATAATATCCATAAGAGATATAGAGCCAAAAAAATTAAAACACTTGTCTTGTTCTACATCTAGTCATTATCTTTGATTTTCATTAAGCCACTCATTTTAACAACCATTGGGATGTGTCTTTACCAAATCTACCCTAATAGGGAAAAATTATTATTGGTTCCAATTATTTTAGATACTTTATGATGTGTCATTTCCTTACATGTATCCTTTCTTGGGGGCACCATCCATTTATAAGTTTCATTGAACCTTCACATGTGGATTTGGACTTGGTTAAACAACAAGATGATTTATGTTGATTTTTTTGTCAAGTTTTTTTTTGTGTGTGTGTTTACTTTTTTATTTCCTTTTTATATTTCTATATTGACTTATTCCATTGTGTTATCAGGGTCATCATCATGGTGCTTCTTATTATGTAGTTGTACTTGAGTTCATCCATTGGCATTCATCAACATTATCATCATGACTTTTATCATTAGTGCATTTTTTTCAATTGTCTATTGGATCAAGGGTCGGTCCTTATGCATGTTATGGATAAGACAACATTGTGTTTTATATCATGGTGCATACGCTTAAGTGATATATCAAAACTTATGAATAAGAGGTCTCATATAGCAGTGTCATGGTAATGCATCTCCTTGTTCACTAAACTAAAATGTAAAACATTGAACATTCTAATTATGTGCTACTATTGACACATATAAATCAATGATCACATACCATGAGTTAACATGCTTTATTCAACTTTTAATCATCACCACTCTTCAATATTTATATTCTCTTTCAACTCTATCTATCATCACTTTTGGCCTTCCTTGTGCACTTGATTTTTTGTGACTTATTCTATCATGAAAAGTCATTATAACCATTCATACACATTCTCACTTCCTCCTATTTAATTTTATACCTTCACAAATTCTCATTAAAAATCTACACTTTTTGGGGCATAACCAATATTTTTCCCCTCTTTTGGGGCACAACACATTATTTCTGCACTTTTAGGTGTTAATCATTCATCAAGATCATCACTTTTGTCTTGTTTGGGGCAACTCAAAGTATTTATCTTATTTTGGAATGTATCCTTCTTTGATTTCACCCTGCTTAAGGCATGCCACTCCCTTCTTCATTTTTGGATGTTAAAACATGCAATTATTATTCCAAAGGGGATTTGTTTTGGCCACAAGTTAATATCCTATTCTCCATTTATTAACCTTTTCATTTACGAATTACATTGTTTCCTCATTTCAAGGGCCCGTCTGTTTAAATTTTATTTACATATGATCCCTTGAGGGGGCATCCATTGCTTATGAATCACCCTCTTGGGAATCAAATTGAATTCATTCTATAATCATTATTTTATCTTCTTCATATTATTCTTCTCTTTTAATAATTTTTTCATTTATTTGAAAAGATGTTACTTCACCTTTTGTCTTGTAACACCTTCTCAAATAGGGGAAAATGTAGAGACTTCATTTTCACCACTTACATATCTAAACTATGCTCGAAGTAGATATTCATAATCAAACATAAATTTATGCAAAAATCATTAAATCAACCCAATTAACTCAAAATTTTGATGTATACATTCTATGACACATTAGTACGTGCCTATTTGAGGTAATGCACTACATCAGATCATTCAATTTGCTAAAAATTACCCAAACTCGATACCTTATTTAGAAATGACCCTTCAATCAATTAACCAAATTCTTCTATTATCACATCTTATCCCATAAAATTCACATCACATTACATTAATTAATTAAGATAAATTAATTAACTAAACTTATTCTTAAGATGAGGTTACATGGAATGCATATCTTACTAATATATATAAATCAATATTCTTATTTATCCTCATCATCTAAATAACTTGAAAATTTAATATTAAAATCACATGACAAGGCCTACCTCAACTTATAAATATTACATCTTATAAATCTTACACCTTACAAAGATTACATCTAATTAAAATAATTTATCCTCTTCTTACATGCCCCATGTTCCTCATCATGAAGGATGTAGGAGACATTTTGAACCCTTGATCCTCATCTCAGGATGGATGGTTCACATCCATTTCAAAATTATATAAATTGGAGGCTCTTCCTCCAATTTAGATAAGCTTCTTAATCCTAGTCATAGTATGCCAAAATTTCTCTAGATCTAATATTTGCAAGGTTATTATTCCAAATTAACTTTAGAAGCTTAAATGTTCTTATATCTTCTTGTAAGCCAATTTTATTCTATTGATTTCTAAGCCATAAGAAATCCAAAACACTCAAGATGAACAAGGAGAGACATCACTCAATCAAGGAGATCAACATTGCCAAAGACCCTTTGTTTAACATTTTGAGTGCCATCCTACTTCAATCAATTCATAATGAGGTAAATCACAAGGTAATACTTATTATTTTCTTATTTGTATTATTTATTTCAATTTGTATTTGCTCACCCTTAGTAGAGGGATACTAGATGTTTAGATGCTCTAATGTTTTTTTATTTGTGATCATAGTAGTTGGATATTTCTCTTGTACATCAAATCCCTATTTACACATGCAATGAGGGGAAATTTATCCATTTTTCACTTAGAAAAGTATGAGAGAAAAATATACGTGTGAGTTTTTCATGAAGGAAGGAGTGGGAGTTCCACTCGATAGAACTCAAAGTTATACCAAATGGAATGATCACTTCCAATGGTAGAATAAGATATTGGTAAAAGAGAGAGAGGGGAGAGAGTAGAGAAGAGAGAATAACATTGAGGAGAAATAAATAGGAACTAGTATAGGCCAAGAACCCTTCTGATGTAGTGGTCTTGATGCCTACAACCTCCTCTTATACCTTTCTCCTAGATCTTATTATTATTTTGGTCTCTTTTTGACATATGATAACTTTTTAGGTTCCTTACCATAGGTACTTGTATATCTTGACTTTATTGATCACTTTTGCCTTTGATGAGACTCATAAGCCTCCTTTTTGGCATATAATTATTCCATCACTCCAACACTCATCTCCCTTCAACCACCTCTACACTCTCAATTCTTGATCACCATATTCATCATCTCATAAATCAATCTCAACACTACACTTTTCTTCATTGGTTTAAACTTACTCAACCCCATATAGCCTTTTAGGCCTAAAAACCTAATCCATGATTCAAAATTTTTGACTCCACATTTGGGACAACTAAGGAAATTAATGTGACTATTATAACTCTTTCATGCACCCCATCAATTAATAAAATCCTCAAGGTCAGAATCCTCACATAACCTACACTTTTCTCTTAAAGGCCTCTTTTCCTTATATCCCTCTTTTCACCTAAAAATCATAAGTTTAACCAATCTAATCCACTTATAGAAAAACCAAATAATATTTAGATACCTTTTATCTCCACTATGCTTTATGTAAAATTTCATTACTCAACTCTTAAGGTAAGTGCCTTTTCTCTTATGATTGCCATACTAATTAGGTCTCCCAAAACCCAATGCACTCTCATAGACCTAGTGACCATACTGTATGACACTATACCACTTTAAAAACTCAATAATTTATATCAAATAAAAATATATTTGAATAAAAAATTTTATTATTTTTTTGTGTGAGGGAAACTCAAGATAAGTGAGTTGCAATATCAAACCCTAGTTTTAGGTCTTGAGAGGTCTACACAAGGCTGATAACATAGAAAAAGGAAAGTTTTGAGTTTTAAGAAACTTAAAACATTTCAAAGACCTATGTGAGGTCTTCAAAATATTCATTTACCTTCTCCAACCATTATGTTTTCTTAAAAAATCATAAAAAGTTCTCCATAATCAAATATGCAAAGTTTTGGGTTCTTTGCTAGGACTATGTTACCCAAGGGCTTACAAAATGAGTTAATTTGAATTCTAAAAAACTTAAATAAAATTTAAAACTTGCATTATGTCTACCCAAATCCTCTTCATATTCCTCAATGGTTAATTCTCCTTGATCAATCATAATAAGTTTCCAATAATATAGTTTGCAGATTTATAATTCTAGTTAAAAGATTGTGTGTAGGTTTCACTTAACTTTCTACCTCTATATGGACTTATAACCTTTAAGAGGATTAAAATTATAACTATTACCTTATTTTATATGATTATGAATTAAAAAAATTCAAATATCATTTAAAAATCCACACAAATATATCACTTACTAGATAACCTTGACTGTGTATGGGCAGAGTTGCATCTTCTTCAAATATAATTTGCCTTATAACTTGTAAACTTAAAAATGAGTACAAAAATGCATTATATAAATAGATAATTATATTATAAATAATATTAAATGTTATTGGTACTCTTATATTTCATTAAAATATCACACAATCATTTATTCAA
This sequence comes from Torreya grandis, assembly GCA_037957365.1. NCBI lineage: Eukaryota > Viridiplantae > Streptophyta > Pinopsida > Cupressales > Taxaceae > Torreya > Torreya grandis. The sequence continues at coordinate 328,281 of JARHVA010007275.1, read as the reverse complement.
TAATCAAATCCACACATTATATTTATTCCTACAACAAAACCAGAGTTTTTTGATCGTTTCCTCAATATTTTATTTTATTATATTCTCTCCAAATATATATCCTAAAAATTTATTCACATTATTATTATATTTAAACTCTCATTAAACACACTTTCTCCTTATTACGTGCATATCTACCTTCTAAGACGCCCAAAACATGCAAAGAAGACTCTCACAAAGCTATTTCCCATATGGGCTGGCAGTTTCCTTATCTTGATTCTTGATTTTCATTAATTTATTCATGAAATTAAAGTTATGAAACATTTAATACAGACTCTTAGGACCATTAAAAACATTCATGAACATCACAAAACACACACAACCTAAAATATCACTCAAAAGCATAGATACAAGATTCAAAATTTCTAATTCCCTTTTTGGTAGGGAACTCCAAAAGACCTATGAACACACAAATATAAGACAAAATCACTATAACAAATCATATGGGACATAATAATACTCCTCACACTATCAAAAAACCAAAAATGTTCATAATGAACATCTTAGTCATATTAACAACTTATGTCATCTTAGGATGATTTGCATCATACTCCCCCAGTGGGAAGAATTTGAGATCTTGCTCAAATGCACTTTTTAAATATTATTTATTTATTTCAAATTATTTATCCTATGATCCTATAATCTCCTCCGTATGATTTTCCTCTTGTCTTTCTCTTTTATTTTCAATTAGTTCTTGCATCTTTGTCTTTTTATCTTGTCTAGTCTCTTTGCCAACACATCTTCTACCTCTATGAGGTGTATAACTTGCTACAACTCCTAGTCCACTTCATCTCACATATCATATATTTATGAGTTATCTCTATTATTTTATACCTCTAATGGATTATTATCATGCTTCACTCTAGCTTCTATTCCACATCTTCCTTATTCATTGGTCATGCTTGTTTCATGTATTCCTTTCTAGTCTTGCTTCTTAGCTATGCTTTCTCTTTTCTCTTCATGCTCCAATGGATTTTTATACCTCTTCACCCTTGTCATATGATCATATGTATCCTCTTTGTATGCCTCCTCATGAAATTACACCTTCTCATAGTAATTATTCTCATAGCCTCTTAGTTCATCTTGTAATGGCAACTTCTTGACCAATTCATCTTCCACATAACACCACACTTATTGGAAACATCTTCTATTGATATCACTTTGATTAACAAAAACCAACTCAGTCAGAAAATTACCTATTGAATACATTAAATTATTACCTAATTCTTCTTTCATTAGTTTTTTCTTTTGTTCATTTTCTTATATTTCTCCTTCCATAATACTTTACTCTTAAACTTTTAGAATGCTACTTGGATTGATCCCTAGGATAAGGCTGCCTTATATTTGATATATCAATGTTTTCATACTCTTAATATTTCCTTGGATTACCTTAGAATTTATTTTTTCCTCCTCCTAACATGTATTCTCTCTCTAATTAACTCCTTTATGAGGATCATGGTTTCCCTCCTCTTGCATTTTCTCTATCATGAGATATTTTAATTCCATGCTTGTCTTCTCCATGTGATCATGGAGTAAATAATGATTTTTCATATCCATACCTACACCACCTTGATTATTTCCTTTCAAATTGAATTCATGAGACTTGATAGTCTCTTTTAGAACCTTGTTGTCTTGTCCACTCTCTCTTGTTCTTGTATTCTTCTTCCCAGCCTCTCTAGGCATACCCTTATTATTCTTGATCTATTAAACTTGTCATTTATACCATTTGATTTCTTCATTAGTTTCCCATACTTTTTATTTAACTAGATCACATAATTATATTCCTTTCTTACCTTGGATTGTAACTTTGTTTTCTTCATCTTGTACCAATTTTGGTCCATCTCCTTGGTTTTTAGTCATTCTTTGATTATAATTTTTCATATTTGTATGACCTTTAACCTCTTCTTATTGATGTGTTTTCCATGGGAAACATGATCTTTGTCTTTAAAATTTATTTTTCCTCATATTGTATTTCTTCCTCTAGTTCATTTGTGATAGATCCTTCCTTCTTTTAATTTTAACTAAGGAACTCCAATAGGTCCACTTCAGCTTATTATACCAATACCTTCCACCTCAAATCATCTTCCCCACTTTAGTCTTTCAAAGCTTGTGTAACAAATTGTACTTGGGATCCATCTCCTTCATGTGTCAATCTATAAACTCTTTCATGCTAAAAATTAGCTTGTATACCTATCAATGTGTCTCTCTCTTGAGCCCCTATTGACTCATGCAAATTACTAATATATTCACCTACTATTCTAGGAAAAATTAAAATATTTTATCCTTTACTCTATCATATATAACATTCTCCAAATCTACCAATTATACCTATAAATTGATCCTAACTCTCATAAACAAATGACTGATCTTGTGGTTCACCTACTGATCTTGTGGTTCACCTAAAAAATCATCATCACCTACCATCTCTTATTCAAATTCTTTAATTTATTCAAACAATGAAAATTCAGATTTATTTTATTCATACTTTTGGACTTCATACTCTTGAGTCGTTTCCATTGCTTTCATGCCTTCAATGAGGCATTATTATTCTCGAATATATCCTTCTATGGGCACATCTCTTTATTTAAGGTAATAATAATTATACATGTATATACTACTACCCAATCAACTTCTTCTTCATCATAAGCATGATGTTAATGTTTTTTATTCTTCACATTTTAAAGATTTATGTCCTAAACATGTACTTCTTCCTTATTCACTCTTGTAACTTCATGTATACATGACAAGAAATTATTATATTTAAAAACATTAGGCTTCTTCGCCTCCATGTTCTCCTTCTTAGTTTGTTTTACATCCATGGATATATATTTATTCACAAGTTGTTGTCACCTTCCTCTTGTTTATCCATAATAAACTTCTTCATATCCTCCTTGAGATTCCAACATAACAAATTATTATTCTTCTTCTCATTGTCTCTGATGAACATATTTCCTCTTCTCTCCATGAGTAGCCTTATATGCCACTTAACTATCTTCTTCATAAACTAGCCATACCATTGGCTCTCTTCTTATTTCATGAACTCCACCAAGAGATTTATATTCTCTAACCTTTTGTCTATCTCAATCATCTATTCTTTAACATCCAAACCCTTTCTCTTTGGGTCTACTTTCTTATTTCTCTCCTTGTGGTAGTCTAACTCAACCAATCCCTTATTCTCCTTTGTCTTCTCTATCTTCATCTTCTCACAAGAAAATATTTTTCATCTTGTTTTGGTGTCTCAACCTAGGTTCTATTTTATCCAGTATATTGACAGTCTTGTCCAAGTCTTTTTCACTTTGGAACCACAACTCACACTTGGATTATCTCTCTTATCTTTTGAGCTTCTACTAGCTCTCTTGTAAGGGATGCTTTACCACAACTCTTTAACTCTCTCTTACTATACTCCTAGAATTTAGATTAATGAAATATCCATTTGTAACCTTTATTAATCTCAAATAGAAACATCTAATAATCAAAATCATAATTTATACCAAGAACTTACTTGCTCTGATACCACTTGGTATAGTGGCCTTGATTCCTATAACCTTGTATTATACCTTTCTCCTAGCTCTAATTCTTATTTTGATCTATTTTTTTTACCTCTGATCTCTTTTTAGGTTCTTTTCTATGGGTATTTGTTTTTCTTGACTCTTTATTGATCAATTTTACCTTCGATGAGACTCATAAGCCTCCTTTTTTGCATAGAGTTCTTCCCTCATGCCAAAACTCAACTTCTTTTAACTAAATCTGCACTCTCAATTATTGATCACCATTATCATCATATCATAAACCAATCTCAACACCACACTTTTTTTCATTGGTTTGAACTTACTCAACCCTATATAACCTTTTAGGCCTAATAGCCTAATCCATGATTCAAAGTTTTTGATTCCACATATAAGAAACCCAAGGCCATTCATATTCCTATTATAACTCTTTCTTTCACCCCATAAATTAAAAAACTACTCAAGGTTAGAATCCTCACACAACCTACACGTTCCTCTTGAAGGCCTCTTTTCCTTGTAACCCTCTTTTCTCCCAAATATCCTAGGTTTGACCTATATGCTCCACTTATAGATTAAAAAATACATATTAAAATACCATTTATATCCATTATTATTTATGAAAAATTACATTACTCAAATCTCAATGGATGTGCCTTCTCTCTCACAACCTTCTTGCCAATTAGGTCTCTTTAGGCCTAATACACTCCCATAGAGCAGGTAACCATACTATATTGAACTTTACCATGATAAAAATTGATGAATCCTTTATATCACCTAAAATTACATATTATTACAAAATTTTATGATATTTGAGTGTTAATAACTCAAGATAAGTGAATTGTAAGATCAAACCATAGTTTTAGGTCTTGATAGGCTTGTACAAGGTTGATTGCATAAAAAAGGAAAATTTTGAGTTTTAATACAATTAAAACTTTTCCAAAACCTATATGATGTCTTCCCAAGGTTATTTTACCTTCTCCAACCATTATTTTCTCTTGAACAATCACAAAAAATTCACCACAATCAAATATGTAGAGTTTTGGGTTCTTTGCTAGGACTATGTTACTCGAGGGTTTACAAAATGAGTTAATTTGAATTACAAACAAATTAAATAAAATTTATCACTTGAATAAGTTATTATCTAATACTATTCATATTATTTAATGGATAATTCTCCTTGATCAATCACAATAAGTCTCTAATAAGATAGTTTACAGATTTCTAAGTTTAGTTACAAGAATGTGTGTAGGTTTCACTTGACTTTTGCACCTCTATATGGAATTATGATCCTTAAAATGGATTAAAATGATCATGAATTCCATATATAATATGATTAGGACTAAAAAAAAATCAAATATAATTTTAAAAAACCTCACAAATATATCACTTAATAGATAACCTTGACTATATATGGGAAGAGTTGCATCTTCTTCAAATATACTTTGCCTTAACCAATTTTAAACTCAAATAAGAGTACAACCATGAATTATATAAATAGAGAATGATAGTCAGAAAAATATTAAATGTTCTTGGGACTCAGATATTTCATGAAAATATCACACAAGTTCCTTTTTCATTCATTCAATAATAAAATTCACACACTATATTCACTCCTACAATAAAAATAGAATTTTTGATCCTTTCTTTCATATTTTATTTTATTCCCTTCACTTCAAAATCCATATCCTACAAAGTTAGTCACCTTAATAGTCCACTAAAAGTCTCCTTATACACACTTTTTCCTTATTACATGAATATATACCTTCTAGGATGCCCAAAACATGCAAAGAAAACTCTCACAAAGCCATTTCCCACATAGGGTGGCATTTACCTTATCTTGATTCTCGATTTGCATTACTTTATTCATGAAATACATGTTATTAACCATTTTAGACACTCTCTTAAGACCAATAAAAAAATTCATGAACATCACAACACACACACAACTCAAAATATCACTCAAAAGAATAGATGCAATATTCAAATTTTCAAACTCCATTTTTGGTGGCAAAATCCAAAAGACCTATGAACACACAACTCTAAGACTCTCAAACACTCCAAGACATCCTAGGAGACATAATAAGACCCATAAGACTACCATAAGACCAAAAATTCTCATTGTTAACCTCTTTAGCATATTATTAACTTAGGTCATCTTAGGATGCTCAGCATCACCTTCCCAGTATCACATTGTATTGAAAAAACAAATGTTTTTTTTTACATTTATTGAAATATTGAAATAGTATGTGCATTTATTGATACAAAAAATGTATGAGGTTTGGAATTAATTTCATAAATAGACCTAACATTTTTTGTGAATGGCACTCAGTCAAGGATACCCAGTAGGGTTAGATCATTCAGGATACTCACCCATAGATGATAATGAGTAAACTAAAAAGGTGCAATGGTTATTGGTTGGATTGCTTAGAAACTTATTGATTTTACATGGTGGTTGAGTTTTAATGTTTTTAGTACAAACCTTGTTTTTAGGTAATTAGTTTTTTATTGTATTTAAGAGTTTATTATTATCAAAACCTTATTTAAAGTTTATCGTTAGTGTTGTCAGTTGAACCTTAAGACCCTAGGTTATTGGTAATTATTGCATCACTATTGTGGCTTAGTTGAGTGATATATTTTTGTGGCCATTTTCCTACTTCCATATCTAGTTAGTGGTTAGGGTGGATAAAGAAACCAATCTATGGTTGGGACTATCTTGAACATGCAGATGGATTTATGTGCAAAGCTTATTTGTGGAAGGGTTTGTGTTCTACGTATGGTTACTGAAAGAAGTGGATATTACCTTTATGTGAAAATGGCATTCATTAGAGTAACTATGTAGATATGGTTATATATGTTGTATTATTGTAAATATTTTTTGATTTCATTCATAGATAAATGATATTGTTTGTAGTCTATTTAGAATACCACAAAGTATACTTGTATTATTTAATATATATTGTAACATCTTAATATTTTTAGAATATAGTAGAATTATGAGTTTACCTTGTAACTTTTAGAAATATTGAATAATTCATGTATTCTATTACTTATAATAAGGTGGAAAGTTATGCATCATAATGTTAATAGAATTGATTTAATGACCTGTGAAAAGTTACAAGGTTTATAGTGTATTCATTAAAATGTAACTGTGATGTTCTTGCATTCATTTGAATAAGATAGAGTGGCAAGGTATTTGATGAAGCTGTTTATGTATAATTGTGTCATTATTTTATTCTATATGGAGATAGAGTAAAAGTGGAATCTTTGGATTTCCAAACCTATTATGCATATGTTCTTAAACAAGTTGCAAGTTATACAGTGTAGTCATTATGAATGATTATCTTTTTGTATATAATCATTGTGTTTACTATTTTTATTTATTACAAAATTGTGTAATAATATTGTGTTTATTTTTATGATTATCATGGAATGAAAATAAGAATAATTAGTTACAACTAATTCAAGTATATGGTTTTAAGTTTCCCAATGTACAATGATTCTTCATATTGATGCATAATTGGCTTTTGTGTGGAATGGAATATGTGTGGTTGTTTGCCATTGTAAGTAAATGCATTTGGAAAATTCTATGACTTGTCATTATTAGGTTATAAATGTGCATTACTATTTTATTCTATTTGTAATACTTTATTATATTTGAGGCAGAGCCACTTAGTTTCACTTAATCATTACATTTAGCATGATAGCAATTGGTTTAATTATTTTTATTATACTAGTTTAATGAAATGTATTGTTATGATCTAGAATCATTTAACCCAAATGATATGATCTAGTAATGATTAATTATAAAATTCATTTTCATCATGAAGGTCATGCATGAGGTAAACCAGTTACATTAGGCTCATTATCTTAAATCATCACTGACTATACATGAACCTAATCTTAGTTTTGTAATTATATGTACATATTGGAATGATTCAATGGTGTCATTTACAATATATGAAAGTTCTATTGTTTGATGGTTTATGCCATAATGTACCAGGAATGTCAAAAAAAATGTTGGTGATAAAACCAATAGTTAATTAGTTTGGAATTAATTTTTTAGGCTTATGTAAACACATAGATTTATGTATGCACATGGTTATTTGGAAATAAAAATATAAGACACACACACACACACACACACACACACACACACACACACACACACACACACACACACACACACACACACACACACACACACACACACACACACGAACGCACGCACACACGCACACGCGCGCGCACGCACACACACACACACACACACACACACACACACACACACACACACACACACACACACACACACACACACACACACACACACACACACACACACACACACACACACACACACACATTAATGTGCAATTTGATATGTGTGTGTATGCAAGTATCATGGACTTTCTTGTTGAGAAATTGAAGTATGAGACATAAATGAATTTGGAAATATGGAGTAAAGTGACTTTCATTTATGTTATAAATTATTATATGCTAATATTTTTTGTTTGAAGAATGTAATAGTTTTAAAATATGTTTCATTTTGATTAAATCCTATATTTATTATTCCAAAAGTGGAGTTAAGTAAATAAGATGTGAAATGTATTATTATAGAGGTCCTAATGTGATTTCAATAGAAACTATTAAGTTTGGATATTAATACATATATTTTATGTATATATATGTGGAAACATACGTATAAATAAATATATATGCATGTATGATTAAATAACTAGATGATTATATGGGCTAAATTTGCTTGGTGTAAACATGGGTGGAAATCTCTCAAATGGAAAGAAATAGAAATTGTTTAGATAGTTAAGATATTTTCACATTTATAATTCTTATATATTACACAGAAATATAATGTAGATAAGTGTTGATCCCATACTAGCATTCTAATCATGAAATGATCTTTATGGGTTAATCTTGGAGTATAAATGGTCATGAGTCAAGGCTATAACTACAGGTATGCTTGTTATTATTTAAAGGGTAATTTTATCTTTGTGTTTCATTAAAGGAATCTGTTAATGTTTGGTGTATATGTTAATGTCTAAATGATATATAATGGGAAAATTATATGAGAGATATGATTAGAAACCATCCTAATGTGTGAGCAAGGATATATATGGGTTGCACTAATATTTATTTTATAGTGGGATTTCAACCTTAATTTGGGTGTGCAAATTCATCAAATTTTATAGATAAATGTCTTTATTTAACTCTGAAGGATCCTTTCATTATGAGACTAGTGCCTCAGTTACTGATGGTTATTAGGGAAGGTTAAATAAATTAATATTTCCCTATAAATATCTAATCAAGCATGTAAATTAATGTAAAGATGTGGTTGTTCTTTTAATATGTATTCATTGATTTTATAGTATGGGTTCAAAGCTAATAAGGCATGAGAATTTTTAATAGGGTTCAAATCATGTCACTAACATGGAGTTAAAATTTTGGATAGAATTTATCTTTGTAAAGTACCTCGCATCATGATCGATATTGTGCATGCTAATTTTGTAAGCCTGTCTTATTCTGGTTAATAAAATATACTTTTTATGATTATATATTCATTTTGTTGGGTAATAAATCTCTAATTAGAGTTGAATCTATGTTTTTTTTAAATTTTAAATTTTATGGGAAAATTGGGGTTAGGACAATGGCAAGGGTGATCCTAAACAACATATTTGATATTTTTATGCAACATATCTTGATTATGCTTATAATGACAAAAATTTGATGAAATTATTTCTGAGAAGTCTAATGGACTATGAGTTAAAATGGATCTATGATCTACCAATACAATTACCAGATCTTTCAAACTACTAGTTGATCAATTTTTATCACATTTTTATATTAAAATTACTGAAAATATGTCATACACAAAGTACCAAGATCAAACAAGGAGCCAAAGAACCTATTGACAAATATGTATTGTGGTAGAAGATAGTGTTGGTGAAAATTACAAACCTAATGGCAAATAAAGAGATTCAAGATATATTTAATAAAATTTTACTTCATCTCTTACATGAGTCTATTGTTTCAAAGAAGCTCAAATCTTTTGATGAATTATGCCATATTATTTGAAATAGAGAATTGAAACTTATTTCATTAAAAAAGCTTATGTTTGTAACAAACACACTAACTACATCCAATACTAAGTTTCATATCAAACCAAGTTATAATTTTAAATCTAGTTGGGATAAAAGGGGAAAAAACACCATGGTTAATACAATGTCATAACAACCTAATTGGATAATATTCTCTAATGAACCTAAGATAAAATTCACATGATTACTTAAGTCTCAAGATTCACATCTTATGAACATAGTGGAGTGTTATTTCATATCTTTCCCTCCTATGGTGGTTGATATGAGTCAACCTCTACGCAAAATGATATGATGTAAATGTTATTGTGACTACCACCAATGTGTGGGGAATTATATGAACATATGTTTTAAATTTAAGTATAATATATAATACCTTATTGATAGTTATCAACTCACCTTTGAGGATTCTCTAATGTATTTAGGATTAGAACCTACTGATCATGAAAGCAATAATATATTTAACAATCCCTTACAAAATCATTCTAAGGAAACACTAGAAGTGAAAATTACATATCATAATCCTTCTCCTCTAGCACATTATGGGCACCCATTATATGGGAACACTAGTACACTTATACATGAGATACCTCCTATGGTTTAAAGGTCTTCTATTTCATTTGATGACAATAACATTATGGATGATGACTCATTTATTCATTCCTTATTTATCAAAGCTTATATTGATCATCAACCTATAAATAATGTTATGGTTGATAATTGTTATAATGAGAATGTATGTACCATGACATTATTCACTCACTTTGGATCCATACTAGATAATTTATTCCCTTTGAGAAAAAAGGTCAAATCATTTGATGGGAAGATACCAATTTTTTGGTGTGATTGATTTACCTCTATAGGTTAGTCTAAACATATGACCATAATAATTTTAGTTATAAAACATATGAGAGTATTAATTTTTTATTGGTATTCCTTAGATTCATAATATCTATACAATACCTTCTACAGTGCATGTTTGTATTACACATATTCATGCTAACACTTTTATGGATTCAATATTAATATCCTTTACAATAGGACTTTTTTTTACCATGACAACTAATTATATAACTTACTAAGGTTAATAATGCATAAAAGGGTAAGAAACATGCAATATCCTTTCCTAAGATATTGATACTTGAGATGCCATTGCATTAGATATCTATAATGGACTCTTCGAGATCCTCCTTTACACCTTCATGGCTTAGTTAGTTAGTTACACCCAAGCACCATATTTAAAAATGGGTGTAAATACCAAATATTATACCAAGGAAATAATAGATCATAAAATAATGGGTTCCAAAAAACCCTACACCTTTTAATCCTACTTCATGATCACATATTTCTATGAGATATACATAGAGTATTACAGATTTTATACATCCATATATGTCACATATAAATGATCCTTGGAAGTATGACCAATTTATTACACCATATTCAAAGTATTTATCACACTATGATAATACCCTAGATGGGATCATATAATAGTAATTTTTTTCCAAAAATACTATAAAAATAAAAAATATATATATAAAAAAAAAAATTCAAGAAAATACAAAAGCATTCAAATAAAGCAAAAATACGAAAGTATTTAACATTTCATATGTATAATATATTTTACATATGTTGTTTACTTTAATTTAGTAGATAGAATATAATTTTTATATACATATATGTTTCAAAGTTACTTGAGTGTGATACAAGCATACATTCGATCCATGATTCATCAACATGTAGATGTTGAACCTTTCTTCTTCCCATGTGATACACTATGTTGGGGGAATATCGATTCTATATGATCATGATTGACATAGGTTCTATTATTTTATGATCATTTCATTATCATATTTAGCTTATATTTTAACATTTGCACATTCCTATACTCATGTTTCTATCTTACATAGTGTACTTGATATACTATTCTACACATCATTCTAAAAATATATGTATACAAGGACTAGTATGACATGATTATGATAATTGTTTATATTTCATTTAATTCATCTCTTCATATGGATTACTTGAGTGTACTTATTTGATATTTTTTATTAATTTTGGAACATTTGACCATGTTACTTTCTTGTTATCCATATTTCCCTAAATATTACTTGTTTATTTGGTGTGTTAATATTTTCATATGTCTTCCCCTTGAGTGTGTAACATTTGAACATGTACCTTGTTTGTAGTCTCCTTAGACCATTTTTTCCTAAAATTGAGTATTATTGATGTGTGCTTGATTGTTTACTAAGATGTTATCTTATAGACATTTCCATTATTAATATCATGCATCTTAGGGTTTTTTATGTATGCATACTACAAGCATCATTGATATATATATACTTCGATATGAAACCATTATATGTTTTTTTACTACATGATTCACATCGATATAACACAATTTTCTTATCTTGAGATATTATGAATATCAATTTTTCATTCCCCTCACATCAAAAGGGGGGCATATTAGTGGGGGCATATTATAAAGATAAGACTTCACATACATATAGTTGACAAAATGGGCATAATTTTTTTCTATTTAGATATTTTACATTATTCATATGCACACTTGGGACATAATTTAATATATTTGGCAAAGATTTGGGACACACACACACACACACACACACACACACACACACACACACACATGATAGATATTGCACATATTTTATAGAGTAAAGGTTAACTTTTGAAATATAATTCAGATTGAGACAAATTTGAGGTGAATATGCCATGAAACTGAACCAAATTAAAAATACATTTTTAGATTATACACACATTCATACAATAACCCTACCAAGATTTAATGTTTGGGATTTTATCTACTGTGGTATTGGAATTATTTGATTAGTGTGATCAAGATTTAGTTCCATATATGGACTTATCACTATTTTATATTATTGTTGGTTGACATGGTTATACCATTTAGCTCAAACAAGATTGTCATGGCACACTTAATTTGTGTGATTAAGATTCTAAGCTCTTGATAGACTTAGCACAACTTACCCTTATATCGGATCAGGGAATTATCACCCTCTAGTTCCAATATTCACTTATTCAAGGTTTAGTTGTGAACCTCTCTCTAATGTTTCATATAGGAAGCATCACTACTAAAAAAAATTATTAGGGGGAAACATGGTTACATTAATACACATTTGTACTCCTTTTTTGCTCTCTTTTTATTTTAATAAATTTAAATTATAAATTTTCAGATTATATGCACTATATACACCTATAACATGCTCTTGGGTTATACACATACATAAAATTCAAACAATTCTCAAGCAAATCAAGGTGGGTTTTACACACCAAGATACTCTTTTTCTTTCATTTAACCTAGTAATTTCATCCTTGTGCATCACTAGATTAAAGTTGGGGGGGGGTGTAAAATTTAGATGATTAAATCTAGATTTATATGTTAAAATAATACTATACACTTGAAAAATATCACTCAAGGTTCTTCCTTTCAGTTCTCAACCTTCTTTATATCTAGAAGGCTTGTACTTACCATCGCACTGGGTATAAATGTTTATCTCATAGTCTAACCTTGATATTTTGACTACCTAGACCACTTTTGGACCATGATATGCTTAATATCTAATATACATATTCACTATCAGTTAAATATATCTATAAATATTCTAACTTCTTGGATAATTGTATTTAGACTTGGATAGTAGTATCAGTGCTACTATCCTTATTCTAATGCAAGTGTCCTTACCTTCTAAAATCTCAAATTTGAAAATATTTTTATATAGATGGTTCATCTTATTATATTTAATTAACCCTTACGTGAGAATATTTTAAAAATAGGTGGCATAAATACTATTGGTGTAGGATTTTTCCTTTCATGATTTTCCTACATATTGGTTGTTAGCTTGGTTAGGTTCTTTTTGTGTACATTGGGCAAGTTTATCCCACATGTATGAAAATGTTGGCTTGATTCCCTTTTGCACCTATTTTGGATAAGTTAGTCCCACATGATGATATGATTGGGATTTTCTATCTTACTCTTATAAATGTGCCTTTATACCTAAGGCTAAGTTAGATATAAAAAAACTTCAACATTGTATAATCTATTTGTGGATAATAAATAGTTTATTATTTGTGTGTAATACATTATCTTCATGAATATGGTAATTTATTCATGGAGAGATATTGGTTGAAGAATATTCTTAACTCTATCACGGTGTGAGAGTGGTCTCTAATTTCCATGTTTCTAACTATCATTTTTTGCATTGTTTGTCTACTCCTTAGATAAGTTATATCATTCCTTTTCAGATGTACTTTTTTATTCATATTTAAAACACCTCTATTGTGGAAAGTTATAGATTTTAGTATGCATATATATGTTTTTAAAAATATAATCAGTCATAATGATTTGCATTTGAGTTGGTTATATTTTTTTGTGTTGTTCATTCGAATTTTTGGGGAGAAATTATAAAGGTTTTTCATAAAATTATGACTATCTTGTAGGTTAGTTTTATCCTCACATATGTGTTTGATTCAAAAAAAAAAATTGTTGGTTGAAAGAGGACTTATATAGGTTTATAAAAAGTGGTAATTTAAAGGATTATGATTAGTATCCTAGAAGATATGAGGCTCTAAAGTTAAACATATGAATATATTTTTATATGGATTTTTTATGCATGATTAAATAAAAATAGATTTTGTATTTAAAGTGAAAAAATAGGGTGGAAGATTGATCTATGTGGAAGATTGTTCTTTTCCTTTGATAAATTTTTTCCAAAAATACATTTTTTCCATATCTTTTAGAAATAATTTCATTTTATCTAATCATTTAATATTTTATGGTGTAATTTTCTATATTTTATCCATTTATGATGAGACAACTTTGTAAAAACTATATCTTTTGATTGGTAGCTCAAAATTGAGTACTATTTTTTTCAAAATTGTAAGTTTTTTTATGATTTCTATAAGTGTCATTTATTTTTTAATAATTCATGAAAATATAAAGTGCCAAATATAAGGGGGATATACAAAACCTATGTGGGGTTTGTTATTTTAGCTTTATCTACCTTTAAGTGTCTGTGGGGATTTGCTTCTTCATCCACTATTGTACTTTACACCATATTGGATGAATTTTCAGCTATTATTTTTAAGGTATGTTCCTATTTTTGGTTTTAAACAATTTTTTTTTCATTGATATCAAATTCAATTCAAATTTCAATTATGTTGAGTTCAAAGTTGACACCATGCATGGTGAGATGATATATGTCAAAGAAGTCTCATGACAAGAAAATTTGAAGGAAAAATATTGTCTCTCTATTAAGAGAGAATTTTAAGGAAACTTGGTAATACTTACTAGGTTGATGACATGTCAAATTAAAGATCATGGTACAATGTCAGCTACTATTATGCATCAGGTGTCTTGAGAAGCTTAATCTAGCCCTAAGAAAAAGTGTAAACATGAAGCATAGTGAGGCTTGGTGATTTATGTTATTATATGTATGAGAGAGAGAATAAATATGTGTAAACATGATAAACAGGAACATAATCCTTCATATGAGTTCAAATGTCAAGTTTGAAGCTTAATTCTTGCATGAAGAGACCTAGTGAGTAGGCACAGATTTGGTAGCATGATGAGGTAAGCAGTCTATGACTTGTGTGAAGAAGTTTAGAAATGTGTGAGAATGGTATGAGTTACTTTGACATGTGGATGAGGTATTATGATTAGTGCAAGAGGTTTCAAGGTATGATCATGGTCTAAGTATGACTAGAAACTCAATGTCTAGTGTGCAAAGAAAACTAATATAGCATGATAGGAGGTCAACTTCATTTACCAAGGTGATAGAGATATTAAGAGAATTCTAAAAGTTGTGATAGGTTGTGTTAATTTTTTTTACAAAGTTCTATGTCATAGCCTAAATAATAAATCATGAAAATTGGTGTTGAGATCCTCTATGTGCACATAATGAGGTGTTGCAGACTTGAAAAGGAATTTCTTATGATTGTTGGCACATGCAACCTTTGCATGAGATCCTAAGTAGTTAATGGAAGTTTATTAATATCCATATATTTATTTTATTTGAATTGTTTTTGGATTTGATGGGAAATCCTTTATGAACTATTATTAAGAATGGAAACTAGTCAAAACCTCTTAAAACCCTCATAATGAATTGATAGGAAAGATATTATAAATTATGGATTAGAATAGTTTTATGACCTATTTTTATGTTTTAAACATGTAAAGGACTCTTATAGGTTCCTCGAGGTGGTTTTTTTTTCACCCAAGTGAGTAGAAGCTAAATTAAACCCCTTGTTTCTCAAAATTTTGACGTAGCAAGTAGGGTTGACTAGGTCAAAGCATGAAATAAGATGAAGGATGACATGTCATACTTATATTTTATGATAATTTAAAACTTTTAGTAGGTTTTAGACCTAAAATATTCTAAACTAAACATGTAAATTGGCTTATTTCTAAAAAGGCCTAAAGAGTAGGACATCGAAAAAACTAGGTAGTAGTGAGAAAGAGATTATGAACTAGCTGTTGAGGATTAGGGATGGATCCAAATGAATGAGGTAGTTATTAAATAACTATAAATAATATCCCAATTTTTTTATAAGGTTTTTTAATTCACAAAAACAAGCTAAAATTTATTCTCAAAATGATTTGTCTAACACAATGAAGTCTGTGTAGGGTAAAGATGTGAGATTGGTCTGTAAGACCAATATGGATATTAATCCTTATAATATTTCTATTAAAATATTCTATAAGTATTATAAAATTTAATTTAAATATATTTTAATACCATAAAATTTTTCTCATATGTGTTTTAAAACTTGATTTTCTTGACCCTGTTTTTAATGCTACAAGTAGTTTTATGTGTGTGAGTGAGCATGTTGTCGCTGAGTGTTTTTGCATAGTGTTTAAGAATAAAATTCAAATTAATTTGTTATATATGTATCATAGGTTAATTTTATCACATTTTTATGTATGATAAACTCTTATGAATGTGTTAAAATTTAAAGGTTCTTGATTAGGTTTTTGAGGCTTGTGTGTAGTTTTGAGTGAACATATGAAGCTAATCAATTAGAGGAATTTTGACCCATATAATGAATTATAATGGAAATTATGTTGAAAATAATATAATTTATATCATATACACGTGATTTTTTAGTTTTTTTATGTGTCAAATTTGAGTATATGATTCATATTTTCAACTCAAACTTTCAAGCAGTAAGAAAGCCTAATGACAAGTAGACCTAATTGGGTGGTTCAAGGAGTGAAATGAGCCAAATGGTGTTGGGAAAATAATGTGATATTTTAAGGGGTATATTTGAGTAATTTTTTAAGTTTTTAATCCATTTTTTGAGGCTCAAATTTTTACAAGGAGGTCTAAGTGAAATGTGTGCTTAGAGAAGGTCTAATTGCATTAGGTCTCGATTAGGCCTAATGGTGTTATTTGGCCCATAAGGGTAATGACCAACCTATGTGGTGGTTATTTCACTTGTGAAAAATGGGTATTGATATATTTAAATGGTGATACAAGTTTCTTTAGGTTATTCTCTGACTAAGATGGGTAAGAGCAAGAGTCAAGTATAAAGACAAGGCTTAATAGGCCTAATTTGATGAGTTAAGTGATTGAGAATATGAGAGAATGATATAGAGTTTTGGAAACTACGTAAAGGGATTTAATATAATAATATATATGTGATTAATATTCCATGGATATTTAAATATGTTTTTATAAGTGTTGAGTAAGGTTATATGACTTAATTCTATCAAGGAAAGGGCTAGTTGAGCGAGAAGGCCTAATAGGTTATTTGAGAAAGATAGAAGAGTTAGAAGATAAAAATAAGGAGGTCATATTAGGTTTATTGAGAAATAAGTGTTATAATGGGATAATATATTAAAGGTATCTAAGTTGTTTTTGATCTACTTAGGGGGTTGGAGCCTCCTTGGAAGTTGGTGCTTACTAAAGGACTAGTTGGGTTAGTGCTTGACTAGTAAGGGGTTAGTGCTCCTTGTGGGGTTGGTGTCTCACTAAAAGTTTGATTAATTGATTATGTAACTATATTAAAAGATTTTAATAATTTTTTTTATCACCCAAGAAGGTTTCCCACATAGATCTTATGTTATTATGTTGTTTGATTTCATAAATACTTGTGTATGCATTGATTGATGTATGTATATAAATGAATACTTCATGAATGCTAAGTGAAATAGAAGGAATATTCTAATGTAAATAATTAAAAACCCCATATAATTATATATAATTACAATATTTGGTATCATATTAGGTCCTTTAAAGGAGGTATTACAACCTAAAGGAGATTCTAAGTAAGAAAAGATGGCTAATCAAACACAAGCTGGTTTTTGTACAAGCAAAGCTCCATTGTTTAATGGATCTAATTATGATTTTTGGAATTTTAGGATGAGGACATATCTGATGTATAAATGTCATGATGTTTGGAAATCATCCTTGGATGGATATATTTCACCTCCTATTCCTCCTATAGATGCAACAAACAAGAAGGCTAGTGACAATAACTCAAAAGCAATGCATAGTATTATGTACGGCCTATCAGAGGCAAAACATGTGAAGGTGATGCAATATATGTCTATAAAATAAATGTGGGATAATTTTAATATTATTCATGAGGGATACTCCAAGGTCAAATTTTCTAAGTTACAAATCCATATAATATAATTTTAAATCCTAAAAATGAATGAAGATACGACCATTTTAGCCTATTTTTTGAGGGTTGATGAAGTGGTCAACATCATAAGATGTATAAGTGAAGAGTTAAAAGATTATAATATTGTTCAAAAAGTTTTGAGATATCTAACTCCTAAATTTAATTCTAAGGTATCTACTATTGAAGAGATGTAAGATCTAGACAAGCTAGAGATGGATGGACTTTATCACACCCTAACAACCTATGAGATGAGAACAAGTGAAGGAAGATGATGTGGGCTGCTCCTCAGACTACAATTCATCTCCATACAAAATCAAAAAAATGACCTGCCACTGCTCTGATACCAAATTTGATGAACTGGGTAGTATGGGGAGTTTACCTTAGGTTTCTACTCAAATAGACTCAGTTTAGCTAATACAAAATTCTCCTATCAAATTTGAATTTGCAATCGGTAGCCAGGTGTAGAAAGTGTCTTGATTGGCAGCAACTACATCACAAATGAGAATAAAACATCCAATGGCTAACTTCCATTTCCATTAACATCAGTACTGGAAAAATAACTCTAAATTCTAATTTTTTAGTAACAGAAAGAGGTGAAAGACTACCAGACATTTACGCCTCTGAAGAAAATGGGCAAACAACAATAGCAGCAAAATACAAGACATCTATGAATCTTTTCATGTCAGCCTTAGCTTTCTCTAACTGAGCAACACGCTTTTCAAGATTTTCTATAGACATCTATGACTTAAGTTTGTGCTCTTGAATGTACTTACTTATAGTTTTGACAGCTGCAATTTCTTTTGATGCTCCTTCATTATACACATTAATAGCATTCTTTCCACTTTTAGCTGTATCCTAAGACACTTTCTTTGCATCCTTCAGATGTGCCTGCAACAAAGGCATAGGTGGAATTTTTTTCAACAAGCCCAAATGTATGGACAAAGTTGACAGCCTCAATTTGCTTTCCATGACTAATCAATCTTTCCACAATATCGTAGTTGCAAGACGATCTGCCTACTCAGACTGTGTTGCAAAAATTTGCTTCATTTGCCATGGTTAGAACAACTTTTCTCCTCGTTCCACATCTCGACTCCGTCTCTTTTAAAACTCCTACTCGATTTACCACATCCCCAATTCGTGGCAAGTAATTTATTCACATGACCAATGGTCAATCCTCCTCCAAATCGGCTTCAGCCTTTCTATAGGCTCAGCTCAAATCAACGCATATAGAATCATACTATTCTTTTGTTGGTTGTGTGTTCTATCCACATCTCAAGTTTATCAACAACATTCACCTGTGCCTTACATGAATGGATGAACATGTCAACATATTCCATCCATATACAGTCTTGAGTATCTTTTTCTGTGGTCCAAACGGCTATGACAAAATGGAAGAAGACTATGTCCACGCATACATTTCATCCATGGCCTAATGCCATACACTAGAAGAAAACAAATTAACGCAGGCTCGATTCTCCTGTGCCTCTTTTTATTTATAGACTTTTTAATGTTCCCATCATGGATCTATGAATATACAGTCATACATTTTCCAGCTCTGTTCTAATGACAAACTTGCATCTAAGGCCAATAGGCTTTATAAACGTGGTGATCCTCCATACTATATTTAGGACTATATATATAAAACAGTCACCTATACATACTTATAACTATTCCTTGGCCTTTGAAGGCCTTATTTCAGACTTCTACACCACCTTCGCTCCTTGCTCTCTTTTCTACCTCCTATTCTTACATCTCTTCTACGTACCTCTCCTCCTATCCAGTCACCATACATGGACCAAAATAGATCAAACAATTTCAAATTTGTTTTTATCACCAAAATGCCAACTGGACAACCCTTTCTAACTTCTACGCCAACTTGGGCTCTAAGACCAACAAGAAAGATTACAATTTAACCAATATACTGATTTGGAGAAAATTTATCTCCACTAATATCCTACAGTTGAAAGATTTCAACCACTCCCCTCATTTCCTCAGTAGCCCCAACAACAATTACTTTTTACTTTTATGTTTTTACAATTACTCCTCAGTAACAACATATTATAGGGAAAATACAAATTATTGAATTTGAATTTAATCATGACTATGTCTTGCCAAGACGTATGTAGATGCTCCTGCATCAAAAGACCTAAAAATAAGGAAGCTGCATTTAAGTTAGAAAAAAAATCCAAAGGATAAGAAAAAAAAGGTAAGAAATTTAATGATAATGATGAATATGATATTGATGATGATGAGTTGATAGCAATGTTTGCAAGAAAGTTGAAGATAGGCTTAGGTAAATACAAGGGCAAGATGCCCTTTAAATGCTTCAATTGTGGAGAGATTGGACACTTCAATAACAATTACCCTCATAAGAATAAGGAAAATTATGATGAAGAATATGATGAAGGTCATGATAATGACAAAAGGTCCTATAGGTCTGATAAGACCAATAAAAGTTTTAAAAGGTATGATGATAAGAAGTTAAAAAAAAAAAAAATGAATTTTCTATACGAAGGAAGATTGCATCTCATCTAATGAGATTGAGAGAAGTGATTCTAAGAGTGACCATGAATGTGATGGTCCTGATGTCGATGATGTTCTCTTCATGGATGAAGAAGCAAGTTACTCAAATTAATAAGAGTCCATATGGATTGTAAGTCTTGTTGGTGATTCAGATGAAGAAGGAGATGAGGTAAACTTTGAGGTTGAGTTGATGAACACTCTAGAAGAAATAAATATGATAAATAAGAATAATATGGTAATTATATCTATTATCAAAGACTATGAGTAAAAATTCAACTTATTTGAAGATAGACTAAATAATAACTCCAAGGAACAAGAGGAAAGAGTTAAGCAGATGGAGACTCAACTTGAGATTGTGACTATTAGTCTAAATACCAAATAAGAATAATGTGAAAGGTATGTAACTAAAGTGGAGTCCTTGAGAGATGAATTGGATAAAAAATAAGCTAACTTTTTGAGGTTTGAAAAGAGTACCAATGATCTATACAACATTCTAAGTAGTCAAAAGACTACTAATGACAAAACATGCCTTGGTTTCAATAGAGACCAAAAGAAGAACACTAATGTGATCAATAAGGTCAATGATCAATCAAGGAATGAGGGTGATAATAGAATGAAGGATAATAATGTTAATTAAACTAATTTTATAAGGTATAATAACCCTTTCAATGTTTATTGTTATTCATGTAACCAATTTGGACATAGATCAAAGCATTTTAGAACGCCCTCCAAGAATGAATATCCATGGAAATATAAGGAGAGTCATTAGTTAAGAGATATTACATCATGGTGTGTTTTCATCAAAAGGAATAGTGTGTTTAAATTGTCATAAGATTGGTCATATTTCAAAGTACTATAAACATGGATTCTTAAGACAAAATAAGAAAGTTGAGAACCCTAGAGTACAAGAAAGAAGACAAGACAATAAGTAGAAACCTAAGATAGGTAAAGTTTATGACCAATTTTCAAGTCCAAGTGGACTATTTTCCATGGTAGAGCATAGTCAAGATGTAAAGGAGTGCCAATAATTCTCTCTTTCAACTCATATTGTTGATGGAGATAATACCAATAGAACAAGCCAAAATTTTATTCAAACAAAGATTAAGGAGGTCAATCTAAAAGGACTATTCAAACCCAAGAGGATCATGAAGGAAGTTCAGTATAGTAAGGACATGGATATCTAGGAATCTCATGATTTTATGATGTTTTATTTTGGTAGAGCAGAGGTGACTCCATTAGGCTTTATGGAGGCACTTAGCTAGTAAGCAAGAAGCATGAAGTATGATTGGTCTTAGGGGGAATTTTGTGTTCTTTGATGAATATAAAATTCAAGGTTCAAGTAAGAGTCTATTGAAAATATGATTAAAAGAGATTGGTCATAAATATTTTTTATGATGACTTGATCAAACCAAGTCATAGTTTTGATAACGTATGAATTTCTCATGGAGATAAGGGGAGCCAATCATGCTTCAAGAGTAGGTATGTAAGCATGATCTATGTTAAGTTTATTTGAAAATAAAAGGTGTGTTGTTTTAGGTTCAAGGATTAGATAGTTTCTAAGAACATGACCCTTTGTCATTAATGTCAAATTGGAAAAAGTTCCTATTTGGGAGAATGAACAAGTATAAAAGAATATTTAGTTTGAGGGGATGAAAATGATTTGCTATGTTAGAGTGTTTTTACATCAATGAAAAAAGGGGGAGATTGTTGAGGTATGTTTTTTTTGTTAGTTTTAAATCATTTTTATGTCATTAATGTCAAATTCAAGACAAATGTCAGTTATGTCAAGTTCAGAGTTGAGGCCATGCATGGTGAGATGATACGTGTTAAATAAGTCTCATAATAAGAGAAAATTTGAACGTAACCTATTTTATATATATTGATAGATAATTTTAAGGAGACTTGGTAATAATTTTTAGGTTGATGGCATGTCAAATTCAAGATCATGGTACAAGGTAAGCTACTGTTGTGTGCCAAGTATCTTGAGAAGCCTAATCTAGCTCTAAGAGAACGTGTAAGCATAAAGCATAGTGAGGCTTGGTGATTTATGTCAGTATAGGAATGAGAGAGTGCATAAATATGTTTAAACATGTGAAAGAGGAAAATAAGACTTGATATGAGTTCAAATATCAAGTTTGAAGCTTAATTTTTTCATGAAGAGACCTAGTGAGTAAACACATGTTTGGTAGCATGATGAGGTAAATAGTCTATGAGTTGTGTGAAGAAGGTTGGTAATGTGTGACCATGGTATGATTTAATTTTACATGTGGATGAGGTATTGTGAGTAGTATAATAGGTTTAAAGTTATTATCATGGTCTAAGTATGACTGACAACTCAAGGTCTAGTATGCAAAGAGACCTAATATGGCCTAATAAGGGGTCAATTTCATTTCACAAGGTAATATAAATATTAATATAATTTATATAGGTGTGAGAGGTTGTGTTAAGTGTTTCTAAAAAGTTTTAGGTCATATCCTAAAGGATAAGTCATGAAAATTGGTGTTGAGATCCTTTATATGCATAAAATGGGATGTTGCAGACCTGAGAAGGAATTTATTATGCTCATTGGCACGTGAAACATTTGCATGAAATAATAATCAGTTCATGAAAGTTTTTAAATTTATCTAAATTTATTTTCTTTGCATTATTTTTGGATTTTAGGGGCAATCCTTTATTAACAATTGCTAAGAAGGGAAATTAGACAAGACCCTCTTAAAACTCTCATAATGACCTAATAGGAAAGATCTTGTTGGGTTATTGATTAAAAAAAAAATATTGACATATTTTTATGTTTTTAACATGTAAATTAATATTAAAATTTATTCCAAGTGGTTTTTTTTTGTCACAAGAGTGAGTAGAAACTACATGAAATCCCTTGTTTCTTGGAATTTTGATGTAACAGGTAGGGTTGACTAGGTCAAATCATGCAAATGGATGGAGGATGATGTGTGAGACTTATAATTTATGATAATTTAAGTTTATGAACAGGTTTTATATCTAATTTATAATAAAATTCTCATGAAATTTAGCTTATCACTTAAAAGGCCTAAAAAGAAGATAGTGAGAAAACTAGGCAGTAGTGAGAAAGAAATTAGAGATTGGTTATAGAGGATTAGGGATGTATACAAATTCATGAGGTAATTATTAAATATATATACCTAATATCAAACCTATTTATAATTTATTGTGTTTCACACAAACATGCTAAAATTTGTTCTCAAAATGATCTGTCTAACAAAGTGAAGTCTATGTAGGGTAAAGATGTGAGATTGATTTGTAAGACCAATATGGATATTAATTATTATAATTTATATTTTAAATATGATATAAGTACTATTAAGGATAATTTAAATCCATTTTAATATCATAAAAGTGTTCCCATAGGTGTTTTAAAACTTGATCTTTTTGACTGTGTTTTTGATACTACACATAGTTTTCTGTGTGTGAGTGAGAATGTTTTTCCTAAGTGTTTTTACATAGTGTTGAAAAAATTTACATTAATTTTTTATATAGGTATCATAGGTTAAATTTAAAACATTTTTATTCATGATAAAATCATATGAATTTGTGAAAATTTAAAAGTTCTTGATTGGGTTTTTGAGGCCTATGTTCAGTTTTGAGTGAGCATATGAAGTTGACTAGTTAGAGGTATTTTCCATATCTTATGAATTATTCCAAGGAGGTCTAAGTGAAACATGTGCTTAGAGAAGGCCTAATTGCATTAGGTCTCTATTAGGCCTAATGGTGGTATTTGGCCCATAAGGATAATGAATGACTTATGTGGTGGTTGTTTTAATTATGAAACATTAATATTTATATATTTAAATGGTTATCCAAGTTTATTGAGGTTCTTGGTTGACCAATATGGGTAAGAGCAAGAATCAAGTATAAAGACAAGGCCTAATTTGACTAGTTAGGTGATTGAGCATATGAGCGAATGATAGAGTTTTGAAAAATAGGTAGAGGGATTGAATATAATAAAAAGGTGTGATGAATACACCATGACTATTTAAATATGTTTCTACATGTGGCGATCAATGTCATTTGACCTAATTTTGCCAAGGAAAGGGCTAGTTGAGTGAGAAGGCCTAAGAGGCTATTTGAGAAAGATAGAAGTGTGAGAAGATAAAAAGGAGTTAATAATAATTTTAGTGAGTAACATGTGATATAATTTTATCATATACATAATTTAATACTTAGTTACCTATTAGTTTAGATCCTCCTTGCAAGTTGGTGCTTGCTAAAGGACTATTTGGGTTGTTGATTGACTAGTAAGGGGTTGGTGCCTCACTAAAAGTTTGATTAATTTCTTATAGGACTATATTTCAAGATATGAATTAATTGGTTTTATCCCATAAGAGGGTTTAAACATATATCTTATGTTGTTATGTTTTTTGATTTCATAGGCACTTGTGTATGCATTGATTGATGTATGTATATGATTGAATGTTTCATGGATGTTAAGTGAAATAGAAGGAATATTTTAAGACAACTAAATCACCCCCCTCTCCATATATGTACTTTAAAAAATGATCAATGTCCCTTTGTATGTGAATTTTAGGTTATCATTTTTTGTAAGCTTAAACTTTGACACTCTTCTAGTTTATGTGATGTATCCATCAAGGCCCTTTTATTAGTGCCTTGACTTATTATTATGGAGAAACTTTTTTGCTCCCCTTTTTTGGAGAAAATCTCATTATTTGTGATGGATTTTTTGATAGGTCAATAGTATCCTTGTTTGGAACTATTTTAGTATATATATAGTGTGTTTCTTATTTTCATTTGGTGTTTTTATGTAAGGGATATATTGTACTCACATTAAATTATAAAGTGCCATGGGGGGTTTACATTTATAGCCTAGTTTACCTTCATGTGTGCATACCTTAGTTTTTGTACCCTTTACTATTTCAATTGCCATTCTCTCTCATAACCACTAGGGCCATATTTTTGAGATATTTTAGCTATATTTTTGACACCATTTTATTGATAGTTGAAAGTATCCCACATCTTGAAATTTATATATTATATTAAATGATAATGTCATGTTGTCATATTTTATAATTTGATAGTCTTTTTCAGTGTGATATGGAACTATTTTGGTGCATACATGTCATCTTGTTTGATGTTTGAGTAGTGGATTCAGACCACTCATGTAGAATTCTTTCATCCATTCCACCCATTAGAATTATGGGAGGGTGTTTATAAATATTTTTTATCATCACTCCAACCAATAAATAGTATGGGGATGTGTGGTGTATATCCTACTTCATAGTTGTTGAGTTTCCCTAACACCAAAGATTACTCATTTGCACTTTTGACACCACTGACAGTCTTATTGATTGAATTTATTCTGGTGAAGCCCTATGTCAATTATTTTTTATGATTAAGTAATGGATTGAGTCCACTCATGCATATTTATTTCCTTTTTGACTTGAAAGTACTCAGAGTATGGACTACTTCAACATTATCTTTGGGGTCCCTTCTAGCTCTCTCTTCTTTTTTTCTCTTTTTTGGGAAGGAGTTTTTCTTATGGGTTTTCTTATTTTTCTCCACTTTATGAGATATCATTTATACATGATTACCTCATCAAGCCTTGTTGTCAACACTATTTCCTCTACCCACCTAATCATGCTTAAGGCAGGGGGGGGGTGTTAGTGTAGGCTTTTTCCTTTCATGGTGTTCTTACACATTGGATATTAGCTTGCTTAGGTGATTTTTATGTTTATTGGATAAGTTTATCCCATATTTATGAGGATGTTGGCTTGAAACCTTTCTTACACCTATTTTGGGGAAGTTAGTCCCACATGCATGGTATTATTTATATTTGTCTACCTTCCTCCTATCAAAGTGATTTTTTACCTAAGGCTAAGTGAGATATATAATAAATTACACATTGTATAATATATTTATGGATAATAGATAGTTTATTCTGTATGTGAAATGTATGCTTCATGGATTTGGTAATGGATTCATGGAGAGATATTGGTCCAAGATTATTATTAACTATATCAAACTCATTATTGATGTAATAAAAACCTCTAAATCTTAGGCTATAATATTAAAAATCAACTACACAAATAATCTATTCTTCCTTATTCTTTTCTATTTTCATATCAATCATTAAAATAATCATATTATAGGTCTGAAGCTTTTAAAGAGAAAACCATGAGACATATTTGTCAATTTACAAGATAGATCATTTACATGCACTTGAATATATCATTCTACATAAATTATCATACACAACATAACATAGAGGGGAGAAATACATATGTCCAGGGCCCTCTTTGAAGTAGTGGCTATGTTGGCATCACTCATTGAAAAATGGGTATTTGAGGCTAGTTTGACATCATGAGTCCACTCATCTATTTTTTGTAATGTGACAAGACCTAATAAAAGGAGATATGGTTTTGACGTATATTATGGTGTTAAGATCTTGTGTTCATGACCTGAACACATAATCTACAAGGAAACATAAAACCTAAAAGACCCAAGTGATAATTTTAGGCAACAATAAATATTCTTTATAAGACAAAATAATGGAATCACATAAATTAGAGTTGACACAAGTGCCCATAAGGAGATGCAAGTTATGCGATGATAGAAATCTGAAATTTATAATTTTATTATTGGATCAAAATATTAGATAGTCTATTTATACACTTACATGTTCAAATTTGCTTGCACATCAATATATAAGCTAAGTATAATTTATCCTTCATGTTTCTATTATTATAATATTGAATGTTATACTTTATATATTTAGCATATACTTAGATTCTATACTTCTCATCATAATATCACTAGAATCTAAATTCATTTTGTTGGCCTAATTTTAGAGTAGCTTACTTCTTATTTGATTAGGATGATCTATATTTTAAACCTACACTCTTAAAAAAGATTTAAAAATAGAAGAAATTTTCTTACATGTCTAAAGAATCCAAAGAAAAACTTATGAAAAATATTTGTCAATTTTCAAAATAGATCACTACATGCACTCACATTTAGCATATTACACCATTATTCGCACACATACCAACATAAGGGGGAGAACTACATTTGTTTTAGGTCCTATTTGGAATATATGGATATGTAGTCAAAGCTCATTAAAAAAAGCAACTTTGAGGTCATATTAACTTCACCTAAGCCTAATAACCCCCATTTTATAAGGTGACATGCCCAAGTTGGAGGACCTAAGGTTTATATCAAAAGACTAATATTTGAAACCTTTACATGCAATCCCATTTGACAATATATAAGGTGATAATGAAGCCTAATGGGGAAATGTGGAATTTATAGAAAAGGGTTTGTATTCCTTAAAAGACAAAAATATTAGTTTTAGGATAGAAGCATCGAGGCTACTGTTCCCAATTTGATGTTAGTATCTAGGCTGATAGAGAGCTAATATTTAGAATATGATGAATCCCTATGGAGAATCATTCTAGCTTATTCTAGACCTGCATTTCCTATATCTACATGAGCATCAATCAATAAGCTAATTATTCTTGCTTCTTTTTATTTTTAGATATCCAAATTTATAAAATATTTATTTTATATTATCTTATGGCTTAGTTTTGGATGTATAGACCTTTGATAGAATATTGAGTACTTAGTGGCATAGTCTCACATGGGCCCCTTGGCCTTCATGGATTCTGTATTGAATTGTATTGTTTGTTGATACTTTACTATTATTGTGTTTCAATTTGGCCACTTTATGGTAGGGATCCACTTTGATTATGTTATGGTTTTATATCCCAAGTGCATGGACACTAGCATCTATTGGGAAAACCTAGAGTTTAACAAAGATTTGAACATAGGTGACAATAATAATATAATATTTCACACTCTTCAATTGATTTCATTTGAAAAAATACAAATAACTTATATATTAGTGCATAAGATATTTATGGGGATCCCAAGATCCATATAAATCTCTCTAAATAACTTCCAAACTATATACAAAATATATTATTACAATAATATATTCGTATAACTAACCATCTAATTAATAATAACCAATTACTAACTTACCATACTATCTAGTAAATAGTAATTTAACCTACATTAAATACCAATTTAAATGATAATCCTTAACATTCCCCTCCTTAGTGTTTAGATGTGAAGAATGTACATCTTCAAAAACTGGTCCAAACATAATTTTATGCCAATGCATACTTTTAGGTCTACATACTGTTGTTTGAGTCTTGTTGTCTAGATCTTGTTGCACATGACCACTACTATATGAAGAATGCATACTATATTTAATCCATGTGAATGTAATAGATGTTTCACTAACCAATCATCTTCATAAAGAAATATGGTAGTTAGAATAACTCTGCAGTCAAATGATTTATGCAACTAGTTGCCCTCCTATACAACTATTACCACATTCCATTATATCTACACTCTCATTTTCTTCAATCTAGCATGAGAGTGAAAACACATTTTAGAAAATGAAATATCATGATGAATAATCCTCATTATCATCTTATTTAGCTTATGTTAATGTTTTGTTGACACAAATAAAAATGGCATAGATAATTTCCATTGCCATTAAAGAACTATCCTTGGCATTAGCCGATTTGGCACAAAAAACACCACACTAAAAAAATGAAAAAACACACCAAAAAATATGTCACCAAATAATTTTGGGATTCACCATTGGTGATTGAAAAGAGACTCTAAAACCTCCAACATCTGTTTCCTTCATCCTCTAGTAAGGGACACTACTTACTCAATTGATGAAGATGTGAAACACCATCTTTACATGTCATTTTTATGACAAGACCAAAAAATCTCCCCATAAAATTAACACATCAATTATAAATTTGGAATTCAAGATTACCCAATATTACCTCCATTACAACAAGGTGAATGTGTAATTTTGACACTTTTTGATAAAAAAATGATCTCTAGATTAAACACTAATAAAGACCCTTTATTGACTTTTGACAATCTGAGAAATGACTTTAAACACTAAAACAATTGTCTATAAAGTTTATAATGGATCCAAAATTTATAAAACCAATTTCTAAACCTACGGACTTGACATACACAATAATCTTGACTATACATGACCAAACTTTAATAAATTAAATAAAAACACTTGACTCAATAAACAAAATTTACATAAACGTTTTAAAACTAAAATACTAAAACCTATACACATTTACTATGACATGAATCTAATAAAAAGACTATAAAAATGTATAAGACTATTATTTTAACTACCTATTAATAATGAAGAATAAATAATATTTAAATTTATAAAAAGAATCCATAAGTTATACTAAATAAACCATAAACCTTAATGACCTATGAAAAATGACTAATGACTTAAATTACATGATTTAAAAGACTCTAACCTTTTTTTTAACGACATAAATTGCATAAACAATTTGGAGATTAAATGACGAGTATAAAAGAGCATGAAATCACTGTTGAAACACAACTATCTACTAAGAAGGGAGTGTGAATTAGTAGATTGACTAAATTAATCCTTTTAATCTCTTTTAAAATAAAACTAGAAAAGATATGCAGATTAAAACATATATATAGAGATCACACACACAAAAACACATAACACCATATTTATACATGGAAAACCTAATATGGGAAAAACCACGATGAGATTAGCTGCTAGAATCTACTATTATAATCCAACCTCATAGTAAAAACCTTTTTGGTTACACATTTTAGGGTACTAACCCTAAGGAGACACCAATCCCCTAGTATAAAGGCACCAACTCTAAGGAAGCACCAACCCCCTAATTTAATAACACCAACTCTAAAGAAGCACCCACTACTTAACTGAGTACCAACTCAACTTGTCTGATGACACCCACTAATCAGATCTATATGGAGCTACAACTCTAAATTATAATATAGATTTATAAAAGAAATTAATCTCAATTATTTGTTATAGGTTTGGTCTATAACTTCTCATACTCTACACATTATCTCTCTCTACTCTTTCACGCTTCCCCTATATCTCTGTCTAAATATATATCTTATTCAACAAACTTCATCTCTCTCTATATCATCTTCTCTTCTCTTTTGGTTCTATGTATCTTATATTTCTCTCTTTGACATAATTAAACTACACTAGTAGTTATAACATCCTTTATTGTATCATATATATATATATATATATATATATATATATATATATATATATATATATATATATATATATATATATATATATATATATATATATATATATATATATATATATATATATAAAAGCATTGGATCTAGGTTTCACTTCATCTATGTGTTCACACATGTTTTCTAACACATCATGCTACTTCAAGTTTCTCACTTATTGAAATCATGCACCACCACCATAATTCTATCTTATTACTATATTTAGCATATACTGGGCTTTGGTTTTGATGCACATGTCATATTACATAATTTTGATCAATTATAACAATCTATTTCATTATCTATGTCATATAATACATCTTTCTTGCATGTTTCTCCATATGATCATTGGGATGAACATATATTTAAATATTAACCATAGATCTTAAGTTTTAGACCATGATCTAATGATTCTCATTAATTTTCTCAACTTTAAAATGTGTCCATTTGATCAAGTTTTGATAATATCACAAACTTTGTTGGATATTTGTACGCTTTTGATCTTTAATGTTCAAACTTTAAAATGCATCCATTGGATCATTTTGATCTAATCTTCTACGCGCTATTAGATATTAAAATTAAAATGAACTTTACTTCTATCCATCATTAAACATTGAGCACTTGGTCCAATCTACTACCTCCTGAGTCTTTGGAACATATACGCTCCATTGATCTCATCAAAGTAGCTCAATATTTAACTCACCTCTGAGTCATTAAACATTGATCACTTTATCTCATTGAGTCCACTCACTCTATTAGATGTTTATTACATGATCACACACTCCACATTAGATCTTTTGACAAGATCTATCTTTATCTATGATTAACATTAAAATTTGACCACTTATCCTCATCTTGCTACATCTTGACATCTTAGAGAAATGTTTTTCATCAATCTCTTTGAGAGTTGCTCAAATGTTACCTTTTGAAAATTTGACTACGTATGGGAACCATTGTTGTTTATCTATAAAGCTGACTTTGCACCTTCATATCTTTCACTTTGCTCAACCACCTATTCTAAAATTTGAAACATATAAAATAGGCATGATACTGAAAAAACCCATGCTCATTTCTTCATTAAACCTTTACATTTGAAAGATATAATTCCATTAATCTGCTCACTTGAATTCTTTTACCATAAAGCCAACTATGTGTAGAACTTCTTATAAGGCCAACTTTGTTCTTGTATAAATTTTATTGCGCTTAGTCACATGACTTGAAATCTAATGCATAATATCCTCTCACATAGGGTATTCCATCCGTATATCCATATGATCCTAAAACCTTCATACATGCAAGATATGACATCATCAAAATGCTATCTCAGATTTTCTTGCCATCTACAAATTTGATTGTGGGAGAACACTATCAAAATGTTTGAGAGCCCAACTTTACACATGCATCTTTTGTCACACTAAATCATATGACCTAATATTCAATGCATAGAAACTAGGAACAAAAATGAACAAACCCATGTGATCATTTTATCTTAGCACCTCCATGTGTGAGAATGCTTACCTCATCAACATGCTTACTTGGATCTGCTTGAGCCCATTTATAAATTTGGCCAACTATAGAAACTTAGTGAATTTTGTCTAAGTATCCAACTTTGCATCATCATATCTTAAACTATGCTTCATTGCATGACTTCAAATTTGGTACATAAAAACTAAGGACTAATGTGATCACAACCATATGATTAACTCCCCCTAGACTCATCCATAGATGGTAATGGTGACATCAACCAATTGTTTATTCAGATTTTCTTGTCATAGACCCAAAATGTCTAGATGAAAAAAATGAAGAATTGGATGAATTCCACTCATGCACACAAGCACTTCAATCATCCTTGACCTATGATAAGATCCACTACATATCCTTAAGTCACCATACTCATCCCTAAACATCAATGACATCCATAATGCCAATAATCTCCCTTTTGACATCCATGACAATCATATTATCAACAATCTCCCCCTTTGTCATTAATGGCAAAATAAATGCTCTGATCTTCTAATATTCTAATCCTTCACTAGAATTGTTTGCATTGGCTTCTGATGCGGATGAACTAAATTTTTTCATACCAAAATTTCTCCCCCTTAGGTAATGGCACATTTTCCTAAACTCAACTTGGATACATGATTAGATGTTATTTAACATTTTCACTTTTTCTCCAAAATTTTATAGAGAACATTTTCACTTCTCCCCTTTTGACATCAATGGAAAAGGTCATATTTCTCACTATTTATCCAAAATTTTCTCCCCCTTTATCAAATAAAGGAGTTTTTCCAAGTATCTACAACCATCAACTCATTATAAATTTGCAAAAAATATGCATACCTGAGTTGCCTCTTCTCTCTTCTTCCAGGGATTAACAAATGTTTTATGTTCCTCCCCTGAGACTCATGCTCTATCACTAGGATCTAGTGATGTGATGTAAGAGCCACCATTTAGGCTTATTAAACTACACATTCCTATGATCCTATGACTTGACTAATTACAAGATTCCCTTTATTTATGCATGATGATTCAATACATTATCAAAACACTTGACTTGGTTTGATCAAGTCATTATCACAACTTGCTTGAGTTCTTATTTATAGCAGACATCACAACATATTCAACATGATTGAAGCATCTCATATATTCTCTCATTTACATCATGTATATATCCTCAAGCCATTCATGTTATCTAAGTTGCTCCCCCTAACTCCATATTTGTTATTTGCACCAAGGGACTACCTATAACACACCATAACTTCATTTAACACATGTATATAATCATTTTACACATGTTCACCAAGTTTTGTGCCCCAAATCATTACAAAACCTAACCATCACACACTTCTGCACCAAGATTTGAGTTTCCACACATTTGGGAACCTTGGATTCCTATACCATGGATTTAACTATTAGGGTTTAACTGAGAAACCCTGTACTATCTAAGATCTAAAATAAATCATTTTTGAGCTCATTTATTTTCATATTAACCTTGACATACCAACTCTAACTAGGGGCACTCATTTCTTGTCTTCTAGAATCTTTTAAAGAATACCACAACATCAATTACTTATCCACTAAAAGAAGTCTCTTGAGAAGCATATACATAGACAATGTACTTCACAATGTCTTAGAATAATGTGAAAATGGGAGTTTCCCATAAATCCTCATATTACTTCTCCTCCTTGGTCATGTTATACCTATAGTTCTTATTCTTCTTCTTAGGCTTAAGATAAGTAACATTCTCATCCACTATAATGTTCTCCTTTTATTCTATGATTGGATTAATAATACAAGGAGACAACATAAATTCATGACATACCTTTTCATCTGATGAATCTTACTTGTAGTTCATAATCTCATCACTAGGCATAGAAAACTAATGTTCTACGCATGAAACTTGCTCAACAATAGTAGGATGTTCACTTGAATCTACACACACTTCAACAATATCCTTGTCCAATACCTTAGACTTCACTTTAATCTTGGTCTTTTCACTCTCAACATGAGCAAATGTTGAGAGCTCTTGAAATTCTCCAACCTCTATAACATTCTCCATCATAGCTTGATCTTTCACTTTCCACACATCCTTGGGTTTCTTGAAAGTCCTCTTTTCCCCCTTTTTAGAGACTTGTGAACCTTTGTTCACACTAGGAGGCATACCTTTATTTACGGTTTGTATTTTTGGTCTTACAAAGCTTATTATACATTATTTAGCTATGTGACACAAATCATTACAATTATATCATATTACATTTGTATCTAACAAGGGTGCAAATGAATTTTTGGCTACAAAATTTGTTCTCTTTTTAGATACAACTATACATTCACTATCCCTATGACTAAAATGATTATATGTATAAACATAACCATAGAAAAATGAGGATTACCTAAGCATAGCATTTCTTTGTGCAGGATAAGGAGGTCTTCTCACCTTTGGCTTCTTCAAGTCTCTTACTCTTGTGTAACCATCTACATCATCTACCTTTGTCTTATGCATCTTTATTGAGTTTGTAGATATGGACTCATTATTCTTATTCTTTCTTTCCCAAGGATTTTTTCTTCTTTATCTTTATTCACATTATCAGTGTTTGTATACATCTTTGTATCCTTACAAGATTTCTCTTTCTTGTCTCCTAATTTTCCTTCTGCTTTGAAGTTGCCATTTAAGTATGCAAATGTACTAGTTATGGGAATTTTTCATTTTTCATAATCAAGATTAGATCTCTCTTTTAATGGATTTTGAAATTTGATCAATTCATCAATAATGTTTGATCCTCCTTTCAACTTTAGATCTTTGTCTATTTGTTCTTTAACTTTATCAAGTTATTTTCTCAGAGCCATTTTTTTTGCTTCTAACTTCAATCATTCATCATATTTAGTTCAATTTTGAATACATATTATATTCTTTTAGCATCTTCAACTTTTGTCTTTAGGCTAACACCATCTGATTAGATCTTTCAAGACTTGGATAGTTTTTCAATTTTTTTTGTCCAAGCTTTTTCTACTTTGAGTTCTCTTTTCTTAGCATGTCAATCTCATCTAAAGCATATATGAGTTCACACTCTAGGTCTGCTTCTCTTTCCTCTTAATCATCTGAGTCTTCAAATTCTTATTGATCCATAGAAGCTAATCCTAATGCCATGAATATGAATTCATTTGCCTTAGACACAAAGGCACAATCATGCTCATCATTTGAGCTATCATATTCATCCAATGAATCACTATCTGCTCTTATATACAAGCCATTATTGTTTTTAAAGAACTTCTTCTTGGAATAGTGGGGATTCAAAATTTTACCATATTTTTCTTGCTCAGAGTTATCCTTTTTTTCATAAGGGCATTTAGAAGAAAAATATCCTACCGTACCACAATTAAAGCATTTAAAGGGTAACTTACCTTTGTAATTTCCAAACCCTCTTTTTAATCTTCTGATAAAGTTGGCTTCTTATTCATAATTCTCCTTAGATCTAGACGTAGATGGTTCTTATTTTAATTATTTGGATGCTTTGAATGTAGCTTCTCTCTTAGAAGTATCTACTTCTCCCATTCTCATCTCATATGAAGTGAAGGTTCCATGCAACTCATCAATAATGAGTTTATATAGATCTCTTGCTTCCTTTATTATAGAGATTTTAGAGTCATACCTTGATGGTAGAGATCTTAGGACCTTTTTGAAAATGATTAATTATTTCATCACTTCTCCAAGGCCTCTGATTGTATTGACTGTTACATCTATTCTAAGAAGGTAGTCTTAAATTTTACCTTCTTCATTCATTTTAAAACTTTCAAACATACCTCTGTATGTTTGTAGCTTGGCCTACTTTACCTTGTTATCACCTTCATAGATGATCTCTAATTTGTTCTATATATCTTATGCATTTTGACAATGAATCACTTTTACAAACTCTAAATTAGACAATCTATAAAGGATAACATTATTTTCCTTAGCATTATTCTCATATGCCTCCTTTAAAGCCTGATTAGTAGAAGTTGTAGTAGGGGTTGTATATCCATTTACAATAGACATCCATACATCAAATACTAATGAAGATAAATATGTTTCCATTCTTATAATCCAAAATGCATAGTTTGATCCATCAATGATAAGTGATTTGTTTGAGGAAGAGACTTCTTGACTAGCCATTTATGTTCACTATCCAATATCTACCTAAACTGATTATGCTTCTTTTAAAGAACTAAGGCTCTAATACCAATAGTTAAAACATAACTATCTACTGAGAATGGGTGAATTATTAGATTGAATAAATTAATCCTTTTAATCCTTTTAAAATAAAAATAGAAAGGATATGTAGATTAAAACTTATATGAAAAGATCACACACACAAAAACACATAACACCATATGTATACATGGAAAAATCAATATGGGAAAAACCACAGTGAGAATAACTACTAGAATATATTTTTATAATCTAGCCTCATAGTCAAAACCTTATTGGTTACACATTTAAGGGCATAAACCCTAAGGAAATACCAATCTCCTAGTTTAAGAGCACAAACTCTAAGGAAGCACCAACTCCCTGATTAAAGAGCACCATCTCTAAGGAAGCACGTACTCCCTAACTGATCACCAAATTAAGTTATTTTATGGCATGCAAAAATTAGATATATATGGAGACACAACTCCAAATTATAATATAGATTCATAAAATAATCCAATCTCAATTCTTTGTTATAGGTCTAGTCTATAACTACTCCTACTCTACTCATTATTTCTCTCTACTCTTTCAATCTACCCCTCTATCTCTATGTCTAGATATATCTCTTATTTGACACACTTAATTTCTCTTTATAACATCTTATCTTCTCTTCTCTTTTGGTTCTATGTCTCTTATATTTCTTTTTTTGACACAATCCAACTACACCAGCAGCTCTAGTAGCCTTTACTATATCCTAGATGACATATACATAGGTATTGGATCTATGTTTCACTTCATCTATGTGTTCAAACTTGTTTGATAACACATCATGCCCCTTCAAGTTTCTTGCTTATTCAAATCATGCACCACCATCATAATTATATCTTATTACTATATTTAGCATATACTAGGCTCTAGTTTTGATGCACATGCCATATTACACAATTTTAATTGATCACAACAATCTGTTTCATTGTCTATATTGTATAGTGCATATTTTTAACATGTTTTTTGGCCTGACCATTGGGATGAACATATATTTAAATATTGACCATAGATATTAAGTTTTGTGCCATGATCCAATGATCCTCATTCAATATTTCAACATTAAAATGCATTCATTTGATCAAGTTTTGATAGGCTCACACACTTTGTTTGATCATTGTATGCTTCTGAGATTTAATGTTCCAAATTTAAAATACATCTATTAGATCATTTTGATCTAAGCTTCCACACACCGTTATATCCTCAAAGTACTATAAACTTTACTTCTATCCATAATTAAACATCAAGCACGTGGTCTAATCTTGTTACTTTCTGAGTCTTTAGAACATATATACTCCATTGATCTCATCAAAGTAGATTAAAATTTAACTCACCTTTGAGTCATTAAACATCCATCACTTTATTTCATTGATTCCACTCACTCCATTAGATATTTAATGCATGATCACATGCTCCTTGTTAGATATTTTGACAAGCTTGATCTTTATCTCTACTTACCATTAAGCTTTGACCATTTGTCCTCATCTCATTAGATCCTAACATCTTAGAGAAAACATGCTCCATCTATCTCTTCAAGAGTTTCTTGAACTTTAACTTGTACAATTTTTAATAAGTAAGAGAACCATTTTAATTTGCTAGTAAGGTTAAATTTGCACCTTCATATTTTTCACTCCACTTAATTGCCTATTCTAAAATTTGGACCATATACACTAGGCATGATATTGAACAAACCCATATGATCATTTCTTCTTTAAACCTTCATATATGAAAGATATAATACCATTAATCTAATCACTCATATTCCTTTTCCATAGAGCCAACTATGCATAAAACTACCTGGAAGGCCAACTTTGTTCTTGTATAAATTTCGTTTCACTTAGTCACATGACTTGAAATTTAGTACATAAGATCCTCTCACATACAGGATTCCATCCATATATCCATATTCTCTTGAAGCCTTCATACATGAAAGATATGCCATCATCAAAATTCATTCTTATCTTTTCTTTCCATCTACAAATTTTACAATGTGAGAAAATACTATCAAAATGTCTAGGAGCCTAATTTACACATGCATACCTTTTGTCACACTACATCACATGACCTAAGATTTAGTACATAGAAACTAGGAACAAAAATGAATAAACCCATATTGTCATTTTATCCTGACACCTCCATGTGTGTGAATTCTAACCTCATCAACATGATTATTTGGTTATGCTTGAGCCCTTTTGCAAATTTGGCTAAGTATAGAAACTTAGTGAATTATGTCTAAAGAGCCAACTTTGCATCCTCATATATTCAACTTCACTTCATCACATGACTTCAAATTTGGTGCATAATAATTAGAGACTAATTTGATCACAACCATATAACCAACTCCCCTAGACTTATCCACATGTGGTATTAGTGACATCATCAAACTTCTTATTCAAATTTTCTTATCATAGACCCAAAATGTCTAGATTAAAAAAATAAAGAATTAGATGAATTACACTCATGAACATAATCACTCCAATAATCCTTAACCTCTAATAAGATCCATTTCACATCCTCAAATCACCATACTCAGCCTTAAACATCAATGCCATCCATAATTCCAATAATCTCCCTTTTAACATAAATGAAAATTATATTGCCAACACCAGTGGTGGTTGAGTTGTAGGGTAGTGTATTGGGATGGTGAAATATCCAAACTATGGGAGTTTGTGTCTCAAAAAAATAAATAATGGTGTTTCCAAAGTGAATGCAAATGTAGAATAACCCCTATACTTAGAAATAATACCCATTGAGTTTGCTTAAAATGCAACTTCAAATCAAGCACAATGACTATCAATCCAAGATTTGGCATTATTTCGACTACAATATCAAATGAATTTATACATTATATGCTTGATGAAATACAATAAATTATGTGATAATAAAGTACTGACATAGGTATATGTATTATAAATAATATTGATAGCTCCAACATCTTAATAGATAATGGAATGCTTCCTCCAAATCAATTAAAAGTATTTCAATTAAGTAATTATTGATGAAAATTTGAATGTGATGCACAGGTAATTATGATACATAGGTCACTATTTTTCATTGCTTGCTATGCACAGTGTTGGACTAGATAAATTCACACTAACTTAATCTAAACTAAAAATCTTCCAAAACTAAACACTATCCTATGAAAACATTGTAAAGATTTTCATAGAATATTATGCTCTCATTACTAGGGCAATAAAGAAAAACATAACAGCCCTTAACTAGGCTCAAAATTCCATCACAGGTAAAGTACTAAGATTTCTCTGATACCAGATATTGAGAAAAATTAGAGTTTAAAAAAGATGCAAACATATGTGATATTAATAAGAATATAATATTGCACACTTCAATTAATTTCATATAAAATTATACAAAGCACTTATATAGTAGTGTATAAGCTAAATATGGGGATCCCAAGATCCCTATAAAATGTCTTTGATTAACCTCCAAACTATATTATTACAATAATATATTCATATAATTAACAATCTAATTATTAATAATAATAAATTACTAACTTACCATACTATCTAGTAAATAGTTATTTACCCTATAGTAAATACCAATGTAAATGTTAATCTTTAAGAACTTTGATGTTAGTTTCTTGAAGGTTGACGCTAGTCTTCAACCTTATTTTCTTATCCATTTTCATCCTTATCACAAATGGCCCTTATGTCTGGTTCCATTGTCAAATTTTACACACCATTATTATTTTTTATTCAAATTCAAAAGGATCACTATATACAAAAATATAGGACATAATATTCATGATCAAGAAAGTTTATAATTTTAGCATATACATTATTATTTAAAATATATTGAATTAGACCTTACAGTAAGTTACATAACATTGTGTTCTAAAGTATTACAGAAGGTAAACTTGCACTTGCATTGCATGTACTAAGGTTTGTAATAGGAGAAATAACATATAGTTGAAAAATCATATTTACACACACACAACTATGAGAGAGAACTACAATCAAGTCTAAGGTCCTATATGTGTATGTAATTAACATTTATAAATATTAGGGTTGTTATGGTTAGCTCAAATCACTTGGTAACCCCTTTTTATTAATTCATAGGTCATCAAAATGAAAATACCTATGGTGGTTTGAGTCATATTATAATATCGATATTTTGTGCATGAAAAATGGACACACAATTTAGAAGATAATATAAAACCCATAAAGACCCTAGTGGTAGCTTCAGTCAATAATCAATAATTCATATAGGATAATAACATCAAATCACAAATTGTATCATTGACACAAGTTCCCATAGGTTGACACAAGTGTCTAAGCCTAAAAAATTAATAAAAACCTTGAATGAATAGAACACAAAGCTAGGTAATGAGCTTGAGAAATTTGAAAAATATGACAGCCCTGAA
Source organism: Torreya grandis (assembly GCA_037957365.1). Taxonomy (NCBI): domain Eukaryota; kingdom Viridiplantae; phylum Streptophyta; class Pinopsida; order Cupressales; family Taxaceae; genus Torreya; species Torreya grandis. The sequence goes on along the minus strand of JARHVA010007275.1, from coordinate 287,193 downwards.
AAGATCAAAACATAATATATGTTCTCTCCTAACCCTTAATATCATAGTTGTATAGTTGTTTCACATAATTTTATTTCTTGTCAAATATTTTATGATATGGTCTAAATATAAATGTTACCTTAATACACTCAAATATTTTTATTCTATAAGGTATTTGTTTAGAATCCCAAAATAGATAAAACATCCTAGTGAACCCATCCTCTAATCTATTATTGCACCAACACCCTAGCTTTCCCTAGGATTTTTTTTAATCTAAAAATTTCAAATTACTGCATTATTTTTATAGATCTGATTTTTTCTGGGTGTAACATAAGTGATGTTTATTTTCATTTTTTCCCTAGTTTTTGTGTTTCTCCTTTTTAGTGTGTTTGAATTTAAATTTATCAAAATGAGTCCCCATATAGAAAATCCTCTAGAGCCTCACCTTTTAGATGCAATATTCAACTTTCCTAAGGATCAATACATTGATTGTGAGCATCTAATAGCTAATAATAAATGTGATAAAAATCCCATTTTTTCTTATAGTTATGATAAATACTAGAAAATTGATATAGTTAATGTTAATACAACTAATGATAATTACATAGAGACTCTTATCACCATGTATTATTATGATTATGATAGTTCTTGTATATTTAAAAATGAGTGTGAGGATCCTAATTATCTTATGTCTTCCAAGGAGCTTGATTTACAATCTTATGATGCATTGATTATATAAGAACTTAGTATTTATGTATAATTTACTAGTGCATTGAAATAAAATTCAATCATATAAATTAGTCATCCTTTTAAACAAAATTATGCATTTGCATAAAACCATATCATGATGTGTGTATACAAAAGGATGAATTCATGCTTCATTTATCAAGTGATGCATATGTTGAATGTATTCATTCTTTTCAAAATGTTGATCACATTACTCAATTTGATGACTCTTTTCCAATTCAATTCATTTTAATTGTTCCAATTCACCTCACTCCACATCACATGTTGTGGCATCTTGTAATTCCCATCCACATATCACTTTAAACTTTGGGGTATTAAGTGATTCCTATCCCTACATCCAATTATCCTTTGGGGCATCCTATTATCCCCACTCTTCTTATACAATGCATGATAGCAAACAAATTCAAATTAAATAAACCTTTAGAGACACATAAGCTTATATTTTACATACTCATATTGATATAGATGTTAGTATATATTTGTTTCATTATTTTTATGTCATTTTTATTTGTTTTTGTGTATTTTATTTTCATTTATTTTAATTTTACTTACACTATTATTTATTTTGAATTATTTGGATTTATTTCACTTTACTTACACCATTATTTCCTTTGGGATATTTGGTTTTACTTCACATTATGTTTGGCCTTTGTTTCCATTTTGGTTCTTAGATATCACTTTCATTATTATCATTTATTATATTTTTATGTCATTCTTTGCCTTAGTATCTATATGATTATTTGATCCTTATTCACTTCCCCCTTTCTTGGGATGATCATTTGCTTTCCCCTCTTTTGGGATGACCATTTCCTTTACCCCTCTTTTAGGATGACTACTAATTTCATTAGTGCTTGTGCTAAATCCTTTGTAGCTTAGTATGGCTTCTCTAATGACATGAATTTCATAGTATAGCCCCATCCATTTCATATCACTATTTTACCTCTTTATGATCATCTACAATCATATTCATCATTATATCACTTATTATATGGATGGATCTCTCAAATCCCCCTGTATCAAATATTTTATTTCATTTAAAGCACACATAGGTCATTTTTTGAGATTGCACACTTGTGGGAAAGTCTAAGATTATTTTTCCACCATGGTATTTATGTCCTTTTATCTAGTGAATAAGTGTAAGTTCTCTTTTGTTAATCACTTATTTTACTCATGATTGGTTCTCCTAATCTAGATGGAGGAGGAATAGAAAAATACAAAAGAGTTAAAATATAAATCATAAAATAAATAAAAGGCAATGGTCAAAATGAAAAAAAAATCTTAAAATTTATATCACACCAAAAGGCATGATCTATATTTGGCACATTTACTATTCTAGTCAAATATTGAACTTCAAAGTTGGCCTCATGATAGAGTTGAGGTCCATTGGGGTATGGTAGGCTAGTAGAATGAGGCAAGAGGTATCATTATATCATATAATTTTGGTGATAACTAATTTATCACACAAGTAACTAATATTTTTAGTATATTAATGACTCTATAAGGACTATTCAAGAATGAGGAACACATTGTGGGAAGGTAGGGCCATTTTAATTTTCATGCACATAGCCTTCATGGGATGATTTATGTACTCAACTTGTTAGCCTAAGTTTTGTATTCATTAGTCAAAGTGTCCTAAGTAAGTCCTTGATGTCAATAATTCATATCCTTTCTCACTTGTCTAGTGTGTCTCATTACTGCTAAGGATGTTCACATCACCCATGTGGTCCTCACATTACTTATTTACATCATATTTTCTCAAAATTACCCTTGATGGGTATTATTTTTAGCTAATCACACACTTGATAAAATTTTCATTATTACACCTCTTTGACTTAGTTTGTGAGTTACATTATAAGACCTTGGATAGGACTAGGTCTTCCTCATAAACATCCCTTACACCATCTTATTGTCATATTAGTCATGTCATTAGGTGGTTGTGTTTTATTACATTGTATCTTAGGAAAAGAACTAAATTTGAGTTTTAATTATTTATAAATTTTGATATCCATCTATCCATCATGTTCTTGTTTTATTTTGGTGGACTTCTCTTATCTTGCATAAGACATTTGACATGCTTAATTTTTTTGTCTTCATTTGACATGTTTATCTTAAATTTTTATTTACATTCTCATTTTCAATAATTTAGGATTTCTTTATGTTTTATTTGACATTATTATCTTACATGGGGTTACCTTTCACTTTCTTACATATATTTTTATAGTTTTATTAAAGATATTTCATTTACTCACAATGTTTTACATGCTTCCCCAGAGTGATTTAGTATGTTTTACATTCATTTTTATCATTTATATTTTACATTCTTCCCAACATAATTTATTATGTTCTAAATTAATTTTTGTCATTAATGTTTTAAATGTTTTCTAAAATGATTGTGTGATCTACAATCATTTTTTCATCATTTTGTCACCCTAGCTTGCCAATTATCCAAGTGATTTATTCAATTATGTAAAGTTCATTTATTTTGATTTCTATTTATTTTTGATCTTTAGTCTTGTATACTTAGGTTTTTTCCAAAATAACTAATGTGCCCTATATAATCATGACTAAAAATACCAAAGGCAACCATTTAGCAATAATGGTAAGTCAAGGTACATATATGATACTTTTAACTATTTCAAACTATTTCCTTACTATCATTAACATTCATGATTTTTACCATAATTTATTAGATCAGTGTTGTGGGTTACTATGTTATTTCTCAAATCACCATCCATGTTACAATTATGTAACATGTGAGGATCTTTGATTATGGCATATATATATATATATATATATATATATATATATATATATATATATATATATATATAAACTTTTGTTAGTTATTGATGCTTTCTCTCTTATAGGAACTCATAAAATATCAATATCTTTGAGTGCATGCTTCTAAGGGTGCACTAGGAATGGGTTTAGATTACATTTGGTTCTTTTTAGGATTTTTAGCCCCTATAACATCACCTAAAACTAATACAATTTACTCTTATCTAATTACCTAAGCAATAAAAACCCATTTATACACTTATGTAATTTATTGTCCAAAATAAATCCTACCTAATAAAAAAACCCTTTAACCACTTCTACTATGTCAACCCGATCGACCCCATTAGGAATTTAGTGTATGTTATAGAACTTATTCATCCCAAGATGACATAGTTTAAGGCCTAACGATTATATTTCCCTCCTAACAAAATTTACCCATACGATTTCATCGACTAGTTAATTGAGAGGGTTTAGGGTCAGTTTGTGGCTATAAATATCCCATTAACTTCATTTATAAATAGATTATTATTAAATTTCACATCCTTACTACTTGAAATTCTACATATAATATCAATATGAGGTTTCATAGCTTAGGTTTTTGCCGTAGAGAAGTAACACATATATTTTGGAGGTTTTGGATTCATAGAAGTCATGTAGTCTAAAGATAATCTATCCTTGTGATCATTACAAGCCAAAATAACCTCTTGCAAAGAACCATTGGCCAAGGGAGAGATTGAGGCATGATAGGTTCACTTCAACAAGGTAGGTATACTCTTATCCCTTCATATTTTGATAAGTATAAATTGTAGAAATAATGAATTAAATTATATCTCTCCTTAGATTATTTTTATATTATATTACATAGAATTATTTTTGCATGTTTATTATCTTCCCCATTTATTCCACAAGCTTTGGTAAGTACTATATTAGCTTGAATATTCATTTACTATATTAGCTTGCTTGTTTCTTTAGTAGATTAGCTTGATTGATTTTATTAAAATCATAAGACCTAGTTAGAGTTATCATAAAATGACACTTGACTAAAGGCCTTAGAAACCTTTCCTTTACCATTTTGTGATAATATATCCATTATTTTAGGTTTGAGGGAACCATTATTGGTCATGAACCCAATATAACTAATTATTATTAAGCTGATAGTTAATTTATAACCTTTTCTTATCTTGGATATTATTGAGTAAGATGAATTGTAGATCTATCTTATATTGCTTTCATACACAAAGAACATCAAAAAAGTGAAGATGTTTCTATCCCTAAACTCTCAACAATGCAAATATGTTAAAATTTTCTCACCCTATCATTTTATAACAAACATATGCAAATGATAACACTAGTCAAAGTAATTTACATGATTCATATGATAATGAATAAAATTATTATGATCATGTTGATTGGAATGATAATTATTACAACAATCATAGTGATGAAGAAGAGTATTATCATTAATCTCATGCTTCTTTAAACATTTTCATGCATAATGAATAAAAAAGTGAAATGGAATTTCTTTCATGTAAGGGAGATTCAAGTAGTCAAAATAGACATAATATTCATGATATGTCAATTGAAATCATTCTTGACATGATAGTTATACAAATTTTAATAATTTTTAAAATGATATAATTGATTCATTATATGCATCAAGTTATATGAGAACACCTTTATGCCATACTTATATAAATTATAAAACATATAATGGCTAAATAAAAAAAATGTGAGACCTTTCAAATTTATTATATTCAATTCAAAGATGCATTATATTCTTCAACATATAGACTCTCAAATTTAGAGGTAAAATTCATCTTTGGTATGGGTCTTATTTTTCCAATAAAAAGAGAGCCTTTCATCAATCTTACAATTCATTTGATAATCTATATCTATATGTACAACAATATGCAGGTGAGATAATGAATGAAAACAAATAATTATAAACATCTTTGTTAACAGATAAAAGTGTTGTTAACCATTCTTATAAAGGAAAGTAAATAATTAAAATTATTCCTAAGTAATATAAAAATATGCATAAAAAAGAGAAAATATAAAAATTAATTCATATAGGGAAGGAACCAACATACATAATACCTTCTACACCTAGAACATCTAATTTTTATAGGAAAAAAACTAATTCAATTTGATCTCACAAGGATCAAGGACATGAAATGTTAAATTTTTTATTGGACAAAATATTGATTACCCTTCCTCCAAACTATTACCATCCACCACATATATCGGAAAAGATAAAATGAAATACTTTTTTCACTTATCATGGTTTTAATGGACATCTTAGTAGTGGTTTTTATGATTTACAACCTAATTTTACATAGCTAGTAGAGAGGGGTTATTGAATTTAAAAATGAGAGAATGCAATATCCTTATCTTACATCTTTCATAGGTCATTCTTACAGGGCCAAAACATACCATGACACTCTTTCCAAAGAGAGAATGGTATATCAACACATATATAAAGAAACCATTATAATAAGTCATTTCCCTAATCCATCCATTACATTGATCTATCTTTCCCACACTGATCTTACCAAGGAATCATTGGTTGATCAATGTCTTAGAGATGCACCCAAAGGAAGAAAAAAAGTTAGAGATTATGTCACACACTCATTCATTGACATTTATTTTTTCCAGATAAAGAGAAGATGTAATAAAACTAAATCCAAAAGTATATAATCAATAAAATAATAATAATTATATTTAAGAATTCTTATTTCCAACCAGATTCCATGGTATATGATTATAACATTCAAATACATCTCATACACCATATAAAATAACCAATATTAAAAGCTTAAATATTTGGTAGCACACAATACACTTTGAGTAATACATCATATAACTATGCTAAAATGCCAAGAATACTGTTGTTATATATAATAATAATAATAATAATAATAATAATAATAATAATAATAATAATACAAAGTTTATACAATATATCAATCATATGTTGTGGGAAATTCCAAAGTATGTGCAAATCACCATTATCATCAATTGGGGGCCTGATTCCTCTCAAAGTAAAATCTCCAACATCCAATCTAGGATTTTAACTTCTCAAAAACTCTCCTCTAGGGATCCTAGCTCATGATGGGTCTCTTCATGATCATGCCATAGATTCTCATACCTATCAATTAATTTTTACTTGATCTCTATGGAAGTCTTCTTAGGAATGAATCTTATATCAATCTCAACATACATCTCATCCCATTCAATGGACACTATATGCTATGTACCCATAGTCTTAGCCACATAATAAAAATTAGGGCATGGGCATCGACAATATTAGTAACACACTCTATAAATCCATCACCTAAAATATCCATAAGAACACTACATCTCAATAACTAAAAGACATGATTATTGAACACTAATTTTGGATGTGGATCCTACTTGGGTAGATAGGGTTAAGAATATAGAAATGAAAATACATAAGGGTGATAATAAGACCTACAGTAGGCTAATTAAATGTTTAAATCATATATAACATATGCTTATTTTATTAAATTGAGATAGGCTAAAAATAGAAAGTAAAACTATGATGGATAAGGAAATGATAAAGAAACAATGTACTTAACTGGTTTTGATGCTAACATAGTTATAGATCTGGAATAGGTAGGAAGTGGATTGGAATAGGATTTAAGAACAATATCCAAATTATAGATTGAGTGCTTCTAAAGCTACAAACACTAGCATCATCTTTAGATGGTAGTGTTGATGCTACTGCTTAAATTAGACACATGTGTTCTATACATAATACTTACTAGAAAAGGATGACATGATCACTTGGATGCTTTTTGGTTTATATTCACCTTTTTTATTGTGCATTTATATTTATGTCATGAAATATAACTTATCATGACATTTTAAAACCCTAGTTCTATACCTTTATAGTAACCTCAAAAAAAAATGGGATAGTGGGATCATGTGTTGAGCTAACCCCAAATACCCCTATGTCAATGAATATGACCTACATAGCCACTAATTTAAAGAGGGCCTTAGACCAATGTATATCTCCCTTAATGTGTTAAATTTTATGTACATAAGGGTGTAATATGTGGAAAACAAGTACAAAAATGACCTAACTTGTAACTTGGAAAATAGGATCTTGGGTTGTTCCTTCAATAATTCATACCTATAATTATACAATCCCTATGACTAATATAGAAATTATAATAAATAGGGAAGCTTCTATCAATTGAATGTTTTTTGGTATGAATGGGATAGGTTAGGTAAGAATGAGGAGCTATTGTTAATATATACCACTCCTATTGGGAAATATATCAAATTAAATAACTTAGGTCGACCATTAGGATACATTTCATTTTCAAATTAGATGAATTTAGGGAAATAGACACTTGGATCAAGGTATGACACTAGCATTAGCATAGGGGTCTGGGGCTAACACTTATGTTCTGGTAGTTAACAAATAGGTATAATATTAGAACTTGAAGGGGAATAAGATAATCATATTTTAAGAATTATGGGAAAGATAAAAGGTCTGAATTATCAACATAAGACTGGTCAGACCAAGAGATAGGTTAAGGGGCATAATATAAAGTAGACACAAGACTCACAAAAGTGGGAAAGGTCCATAACTGAGAAGAAAAATAAGGTCTAAGTTTACCAAATGTACAAGACTGAGGTGTTATATAATTCATAAACATCATCTAAAACTTACCCCTTTCAATATAGTAATGAAATTCATGGTTTAAAGGAAAATAAATGTGTACTTGTGTGTGTGTTATGTACCTTGCCTTTGTGTGAGACCAAATTGAATGATTTTTTAGTGACTATCTAACAAGCAAGAGCATGTTATAGTATATAATTAGTGCACATAATCTTAAATTGAAATCATTGAAAAGATTTAAATTGAAAGATCAAGGTTTAAGAGTACACCTATGTATCAATGCAACCACCTTGCATATTGGCATGTTGATTTGAAACAATATATCATTACAAAGATCTGAAACTAATATTAGGAAAACTATATATAAATATATAAAGTTAATATATAACTATGGATAGAGAGATATGGGAAGGCACATGCCTCAACCTTGGGGAAAAGGTGAGTTTCCACCTATCAGTTGAGATTAGCTCAACCGTGTAACCCATTCATACTTATAACCTAGTGAGCATGAGTGAACAAAGTTAACCAATATCATATATTTGATGAATCTGGATGATGTAATCAAATCTAACCTATAAAATTGGAAATATTAAGTTATTTAATCACCTTAACCATACCAAAATCAAACTAATTACTGTAGTAGATTGGCTCAATATAGTTCATAATAATACAACTTAGTGAGTGATGACAATCTATAGAATATTTTTTAAATATAAAACTAACTTTAATTTTCCAATATTAGGTGCACATTTCATATAAAATTCAACTTATATATGTCTCACACTAACACAATGTATAAAAATGGTACTAATGTATAAATTATGCCATAAATGTGTATCTAAATCATATGAAAATGTGCTTTGACTTATTATAAATTTGAAAAAGTATGGGTGGCATGCTACCATAACATGCCCCCACTATATTTGGAAAAATATGAAAACTAAAATAAGTACCAATGTGGAGGACATGCTTCCAAACATTCCCCCACTAAATCTAGATGTGTCAAATACTGAATAATTATGGATAACATGCTTCCAAAACATACCCCCTCTAAATCTGAAAATTTTGAAAAATGTGGAGAAGATGCCTCTATGACATACCCTAACTAATATTCCCCACCTTTGAGTTTAGGTAAGAGAGGAAATGGTAGTTACATCACCTCAAAAGGATAAGACAATTGTATAATGTATGAATGAAAACATGTAGCATAGAGAATAACATGTCTAGGTAAATGTATCATTGAAGTGCATAGAAAAATATGATCATGTGAAGGCCTAATATGCATGATAAAGATAATGGAAATGAATAGATAAAAATAGGAAAAGCTCAAAAAGTAAAAATGCACACACAAGAGCACTCAAAATCTAGTCAAAAGACAATAGTCCAAGGAGACTACAAATAAGGGGCAAATTCAAATGCCACATAATCGAAGGGATATGCCATATTCAAATGCCCATAAATTTAAGAATGACATATCCAAATGTACATACAACAAAAATGACATATTAAAATGTAAATTAAATAAAACAAAGGCATGG
>JARHVA010007275.1:257500-272500 GCA_037957365.1 Torreya grandis | reverse complement strand
CATTAGTTAGGTATTTGAATGCATTTTGAATATCAAAGAATTCAAGATAAACCATTGAGAAAATTCAATACTTTAATACTATTTGAGATTATGTAACTCTTATTATTTCCCAAAATATTTCATTTTGATAAACACACAACTATTCCAGACTACATTTAGACCTTATCAAGGTGTGGTTATAAGTAACCATTAGACACGTCTGAACATGAGGTTTAAGAATTGGTATTATAACTCCATCATGGCATATTGAAAGTAATTAAATCTTATTGGAAGTTTTTTCTCACTTTCTCAAAAATTCCATTATCTTTTTCATATCATATTCAAACTCTATCTTTTTTTTTGAAACTCAGACCTGTGTATGAGTACTAGGATTATGAACTTAGTTAGTGACTATGACACTAGCCACTTAAAACCTTCATTACTCTAAATTAGTCTAGATATGCATTAATTTATAAATATTCTCATTTCATACATTATTCATGTTCTAAATTTTATTCTCTTTACTTGAAAATTGACCTTATATCCAAATGAGGACCTATAGGTCTGTCACTTTTAGGTCTTCATTTCACCTACATGGATTTATGGAAAACAACCAAATTCTTGAGTTTTAAAGAAATTTTTTTGTCTAAAATATTTTAAATTACTTTTCACTAAATTTACAATTAGTGTCTGTAAGTTTATACTCATCTCTTCATTGCCAAAATACTATCAAAATAAGACCCAGGTCTATGTATATCCACTTACAAGTCTGCAAACTAGTAGGTGGATGAAACTTGTCTAATTTATTATTAGAGAGTGAATTGAGATTAATTATCCTTACATTTATATTTAAATAATGTTTAATAGTGTTTTATCATGCATACAATTGATTTATCATTATCACTTGGGCCAAAATTGGTACTTAGACATGTAGAAGATCATTTATACATAGACCATACTTTTAAAAGAGAAAGACACTTGGAGACTATAAATAAAGATCACATTTCAAGAGAATATAGCATTAATCCTATGAAATTTGGAGATCCTCCATGAAATCTAAGGCAATTGGAACTCATTGAGGATAATATCAATGCATGGACTATATACGTACAAAAGAACAAATTTTGAAATGATATAATGTTTAATAAAAAGTATATAAGCTTATTTAGAGGGTGACAAGTAATTTAAAATATTTTAAACAAAATTTTTCTTCAAAACTCATCTCTTCATTGCCAAAATACTATCAAAATGAGACCCAGGTCTATGTATATCCACTTACAAGTCTGCAAACTAGTAGGTGGATGAAATTTATCTAAGTTATTATTAGAGAGTGAATTGAGATTAATTATCCTTACATTGATATTTAAATAATGTTTAATAGTGTTTTATCATGCATACAATTTATTTATCATTATCACTTGGGCCAAAATTGGTACTCAGACATGTAGAATATCATTTATACATAGACCATACTTTTAAAAGAGAAAGACACTTGGAGACTATAAATAAAAATCAAATTTAAAGAGAATATAACATGAATCCTATGAAATTTGGAGATCCTCCATGAAATTTGAGGCAATTGGAACTCTTATAAGAATGAAAACAATCCAGAAAAACACAAAACACTTGCAACCGAATGATATGCTCTTTACATTTATGATAGTTTTATCCTTGATAAAGGCACTTCATAAATTTTTTAAAGGGTAAAAAATTTTGTTTAAAATATTTTAAATTACTTATCACCCTCTAAATAATCTTATATACTTTTGATTAAACATTATATCATTTCAAAATTTATTCTTTTGTATGTACAAGCCTATGCATACAGTTAGTTACTATGTAAGGTTTATACATGGAAGTTGGAGATTATTCACTCATTCATGTTTATTGATGATGTTCAATAGATTAATTAAATTTACAATTAGTTTCTCTAAGTTTATACTCATCTCTTCATTGCCAAAATACTATCAAAATGAGACCCAGGTCTATGTATATCCACTTATAAGTCTGCAAACTAGTAGGTGGATGAAACTTGTCTAAGTTATTATTAGAGAATGAATTGAGATTAATTATCCTTACATTTATATTTAAATAATTTTTAATAGTGTTTTATCATGCATAAAATTGATTTATCATTATCATTTGGGCCAAAATTGGTACTCAGACATGTAGAAGATCATTTATACATAGACCATACTTTTAAAAGAGAAAGACACTTGGAGACTATAAATAAAGATCACATTTAAAGAGAATATAACATGAATCTTATGAAATTTGGAGATCCTCCATGAAATATGAGGCAATTGGAACTCTTCTAAGAATGAAAATAATTTAGAAAAACACAAAACACTTGCAACCGAATGATATGCTCTTTACATTTATGATAGTTTTATCCTTGATGAAGGCACTTCATGAAGTTTAGCTAGTTGATTAAACCAACATTTAAAGGAATATTTTAAACTATGAAAAAATACCACAAAACCATTCTCTTCCATCAAATTATGGCATGAAGAAACAAGAGTAAAACTAAACCCTGCTTGAATGAACAAAGCATAGTGACCTACTATCACTCTTAGAGATTATTCATAAAGTATGGATTATTAATAAAAATAATAATAATAAATTGAGTTTCATTAGGACCCCTAATGATTCCAAAAGTTTTAGCTTATAACTTTATCGCTCCTGGTCATACCATGAATTTGAATTTTGCCTTTCTAAGTTTATGAAGGAAATGATAGAGGAAATAGAGGTATTTGCACCTATTGGACCTGAAACCTAATCCCAAGATTAAATATAACATATGGAATTATAATATAATCTTTTAACCATTTTAAACTACAATTTCATCTTTCAAGGCCATACATACAAGTGCCTAAAATTGCTTGTAAAGGAGTATTTTTATCATTTTAGGCATTGACTTGAAAATGTTTCAGGGTCTAACACTTATCTAACATTAGGTACATTCATAAACTTATTTAAATGTTTTTCCTTGATATTTTTATGTACAACTCCTCAAAATTAGCCAAAAGATGATAAAAATGACTTTATGGTGCATACAAACATTATAAGAGCTTAATACATGATAATATGAATTTTTATACACAATAAGAACCTCATTTAATTAATCATCACTATGATAAACATTTGAACACACTTGAAAACACCAATACTCATACATGACCCCTAAGAACTATATAAATACATGAGACCAAACCTTGGACAAAGCTAAATGATGACAAATATGACCACATGGAGACCATTTTGAACACATTCCAGGACATTACAAGACCATATAAATGTTTTAATAACCCTATGAAAATTTTCAACCTATAGGAGTTGACCATTTTTGACTTGGGGTAATAAAATAGTCAATGGGTCCTAGAAGTATAAATAGATCATGTAGTAAGGTATCAAGTGGATGAAAACATAGTTTTATTAATTCTTCATCTTTCATATTGGTATTAGGATTAATATCACCATTATCATGATCATTTAGATTTTTTCCCATTTGTTTATTTGTATTAATCAACAAAGGAATCTCAGATGGTTTAGTTTTTGGTGGTTTAGGATCACTGGTTCCTTTGGTAATGGTATTTTATCTATTTATTTGTTTTTTTGACCCTTCTCTTGCTTTGAATCATCTTTTAGTACTCATATTTGTGGTTTTTATTAGAATGTTTTCCAAGATCACTATATCAATTGAATACACAAGTTCACCAAACATGAGACAAAAAAACACATAAGATTATTAAAAGTAAATAAAATCATAAATGAATAATTTTTAATAGATGAATTCAATAATGAAGGATTGTTTATAAAAATCTTTACAATATCCTATTGATACACACCCAAGCTCAAAGGATTAATGAGGTCTTTGGCATAACAATAAAAGGATTACAAGCTAAAATAATCCACACACTTCAATCAAAAATGCTAAGGAGATTAGGCCTATGAATAGACTAAGTAGAGAGGCATAAATCCACATTTATTTGAAAATGTTTACACAATTCAGTTGCCAAATGAATAGTAAACCCATCTGCTTGAGATGAGTCAACATTGGTTGGTGAATGAGAAAACATCCATGCCAACCCGTTTGATCATAATTTACACATGTTAGTGTGAAACTAAATGGCCTTATAAATCACCCTAAATGACCTAATATCCACATAAGCATGATGAATAATACAAGTGTAGTAAAGCTTACATGAGAAGAAAACCTACACTAACACCCCCCGCCAACCCCAATCCCCCCTTAAGTGCAACTTAAGAGGAATGAGAACTAAAAATATGAAAAATATAATGAATGTGTCTCAAAAATAGGGCCTAATGAGGTACCTATGTAAAAAATAATCCCCTTGATCACAAGAGAGAAGGAAAACCCTTGTAAGAAAAAAAACCACATGATAGGATGAAATAAAGTCATAGATTCTTCCTAAAGTAGTGTTGAAGTTGAGTGTCCCTATGGACACCTATCCATCTTACTAGAATGCATGGATGTCAAGTCATTGCACCTACCAAGTGATGTAGGAAATGGTGATAAATACGTGGATCACTCAAATAAAACACTAAACATCAAAGAAATGGATAATGAGATGAACTCAAGGAAGCATTGCCTAAACATCTCCATCAATGCTAAACTGGGATAAGGTAGTAATGCATGTCTCAACTGATATAGCTGGGAGAAGTGGTGACAAGTGAACACAAAGATTGTGTCACTAAACAAAGATCACCAAGATGTGAAAAAGGACTTTAAGATGTAATGGATCCATAATATGGATGGAGAAACTACCCCTTAAACTGAATCATAAACTAAAAGAATGCCAAAAAGTACACAAACCAAAAGATGTATGAGTAGACACAACCATTACTCAAACATCATCCTATGAATATTGGTACAAGCTAGAATAGTTTTAAAATTATCAGAGACTTTCAACAAGTGATAGAGACATTAAAGATACAACTAAGGAAAATATAGTTGAAATATATGCCAATGAGACATGAAATGGTCCTTAGATGGGTTCCAGCATACAAGTGCCTGATAATATACCCATTTATAATGGGGGAATAATTTTTTTTTCTCATGAGAAAAATTACAAAAAACACAAGGTGATAAGAAAGGGGCCTTAATATGTGTCCACTAAAGAATGAAGGATATAATAAAGGGTCTTGAAGGAGACATAAACTCTACAAAAATAATTCGAATGAAAGATGGTCCAAAAGAATGTGAACATTAGATGAAGTCAAAATAATGCTTATTGGGCATGCAGATGAAACATGAACATTGATGTGGAAAATGAGCTTTTCCATGAGGGGGCTAGACCACCTATCAGATTAGGCCACACCTACTAGGATTTATTAATGAAATGATGTGTCATAGAGGGCAGTGGTACTTAACACCATGAGTGATTGAATAAGGTGGCCACTTTTAAAATTTAATTTTTGGCATGAGAAAAAATTAGAAAAGAACATGATGTGCAATTTTATTTTTGTATGAAAAAAAACTACAAAAAAAACTCATAGTGCAATTTTATTTTTGGCATGAGAAAAACTCATGTAAAAAAAATCAAATGTAATTTTATTTTTGTCAGAGAAAAAATTGAAAAAAACTCAAGGTAAAATTTATTTTTTGGCATGAGAAAAAATTACATTAAAAACTCAATATTTGAAAAAAATAATAACAATAAAAAACTAGATAATCAAATCCCATATTGGCTTTGATACCATGTCAGAATGTTCACCAAGATCACTAGATAATTGAATGCATCGATTCACTAAATGTGAGACAAGTAAACACATAAGGTTACTAAAAGTAAATAGAATCACAAATTAATAATATGTAATAGATGGATTTAGTAATTAAGGATTTTTTATACAAAGCTTTACAATAACCTAGTGACATGCACCCAACCTCAAAAAATTAACGACCTCTCTAACACAACAATAAAAGGATTACAAGCTAAGACAATCCACACACTTCATTCAAAAATTATAAGGAGATCAGTTCTATAAATAGGCTGAGGAGAGGCATAAATCCACATCTATATGTCAATGTTAACATAATTCATTTGCCAAATGAATAGTAAACCCATGTGCTAGAGATAAGTCAACATTGGTTGGTGAATGATAAGGCATCCATACCAACCCATTTGACCACAATTTATACATGTGGTTGTGAAACTAAATGACCTCATAAATCACCCTAAATTACCTAATATCCACCTAAACATGGTGGCTAATACAAGTGTAGTAAAACTTACATGAGGTGAAAAACCTATGCCAATAGTTTTGGCAATTGTGATTTAGGAGAGGTACTTATATTTTTAGTATTTTGATTGGTTGATGTATCAATGATATGATCACTACTACCTTTGTGACTTTGTATTTTGTTATTCAATGTAAGATAATAATTTGTATGATGCCCATGCATTATATGATATGTGTAATAATCTTTAGATTTCATAGGATGTACAGGAGGTAATTTGATATCTTTGTTTCAAATCATGTCTCTTAGGATTTAACTTGGACTCTTAGTATCCTTTTGGTTAGTTTTTGAATCACTTATTTTGGATGTATTCTATTTTAGCTTTTCATTTGGATGTGAAACCTTATTTGACACAATATTGGTAGATGAAGATGCAAACACATAATTAATACTACCATGTGTTGGATTTTAATTCTATGTAATCTAATTTTTTAACTTTATTATTAAAATGCTCATACTAGTGATTTTATCTCTTAGGGATTCACAAATACAAACCCTAGGTACCTTAGATTGAACATGCATACATATACGATCTACCTTACCCTTTGAATGGATGATAACATGGACCTAGTTAGAGGGATAATTGATATCAACCTCCTTAGAGTTAAGAGGAGGATTAGGCTCCTTTTTATCCATTTTAAATGTTCTAAAAATTTATTTGAGAAATGGATAAGAAAGACATACACATGCTAAGAAAAAATCAATCATGATACAATAAGGATATAACAATTTTTGACTATTGGCTAAGTTTTTTGAAAGTATGAGATATGTTTTTATGGAAAAAATAAAAATGAGATGAACCCATAAAAATAGGGAAACAAAAGTATAATGTACATCTTGCATGTCTAAATTTACTAAAAATAGCAAAATGTTATATTTGACATATCTATACAATATTTTGGCAAAAAAAAATAGATTTTTGTCTATATCAAAATAATTAGGAAAAAAATCTGAGGAATTTACAATTTGATCTATTATGAATCATAAATAGGCCAAAAAATGTGGAATGCTTCATAATCAAAACCATAAAATATTCCTAATAAATAATCATAAATTGCAATAAAAAGATAATTTATTTATGAGATATGAGAGAGGGTTTTAGAAAAAATATGATTGTTGATGAAATCCAAAAATTAATTATAAAATAAGTACACCATTATAATTATATGCCAATATTTACTAAAGATATTAAATTTTAAAAATTGAAAAATCCATATCTTATTTTGGCAAAAAAAGAGATTTTTTAGTATATCAATATGAGTAGAAAATACCTTTGAGGAATTTTAAAATTTTGCTACTCAGAGGCCAAAATGAACCAATCAAGGAAGAATCCACTTACAATCATATGCATATGAAGCCATTGTGACCAGAGGAGGTTAAATGCTAAGGTAAAATTTGAGATCTAAAAATCCATCACAACAAGCTAAAACCCTAAGAGGATTGGAAGCCCTAGATCATAATTTTTTTGAATTCACATAGATAAAGTTAAACAAATATTCAACTCCTAATTTTGGATGTAGATCTTACTTGGGTAGAAAAGGTTAAGAATATATAAATGATAATGTAAGAGGGTGATAATCAAATCTACAAAATGCCAATTAAATTATCAAATCAGATATAACATATGCTAAAATCATTAAAATGAGATAGACTAAAAATATAAATTACAACTATCTTAGATATGGAAATGACAAATAAATAATGTATTTAGCTTGTTCTGATGCTAACAAATTTTTGGATCTAGAAAATGTAGGAAGAGGGATGGAAGAAGATTTTGGAACATTCACCAAATTTTGTATTGAGTGCCTATGAAGTTACAGATACTAACATCATCCATGGATGGTAGTGTCAATTCTATTATTTGAATTAGATGCAGATGTCTTGTACAAAATACTTATTGGAAAAGAATGCAACCACTTAGATGCTTCTAGGTTTGTCTTAACCTTCACTCTAGTACTTTAAGATATGGGTCATGGACTATCACACCTCATAAAATTTCAAAACCCTAGTTCTTCATCTTCATAGTGACCTTGGAAAAAATGGGTTAGGGGGCTCATGGTATTGAGCTAACTCCAAAGACCCCTATGTCAATTGGTGATTCCTACATAGCCACTACTCTGGAGAGGGCCTTAGATTGATGTAGATCTCCCTTAATATGTTGGATTATGTGTGACAAAGGGTGAAATATGCAAAAATTAAATAGAAACATGACCTATCTTATAACTTGGCAAATCAGGCTCTTGGGAAGCTCCTTCATTACTTCATACTTGTAAATGTGCAATCCCTATGAATGATATGTAAATATGAACAAATAGGGAAGCTTTTCTCAATCCAATACTCTTTGGTATGAATGATAGGTGAGGTATAAATTAGGAGTGATTGTGAATATATACCATGCCTATAAGGAAATATCTTACATTAAAGCACTTAGGCCAACCATTAGGATACATTTCATTTATAAACTAGATGAATTTAAAGCACTAGACACCTATGTCAGGGTAGAACACTGAAATTGATGAATGGGTTTAGGTTTGACATTTGTGTCCCAGTAGCTATAAAACATGTACATGCTTATAACTTGTAGGGGTATAAGATAAGCATATTTTAAGAATTTTGGAAAATATATAAGGTTTGTGTCATCAACATAAGACTAGTCAAACCAAGAGATAGGCCAATGGGCATAAGATAGAGTAGATTGAAGACTTATGCAAGTGAGAAATGTCTAAAACTAAGAGGAAATTACAAGGTCTAAGTTTACTAAGTGTATAAGATTGAGGTGATATATAATTCATAAATATAATCTAAAATGGTCAATCATGGTAAACCACTCATGATTACCTACAATCATAAAATTAATATATCTATCCATATAATTTACCAAATATTCTCAATTTAAATCAAATATTATTATATGCTCACATGTCTCTATAATATCAGCCGCATCCAAAGGTTGTGGGATTATGGAAGCACTTGCACCCCTATCTCCTCCATATTTTCCATATGTTATAGGACCTGCACTGGTATGCAACAATAATAAGAAATAAAAATGATCATTGGACCCTAGAACACCACTTTATGTATGCCATTAAATACCTAACATCATCTCCATTTTCCAATGGAATAAAAAGATCCATTTCTCCAACATGAAACATTTATATGTCTAAAATAATAGAGGCATGCCTATTATTGGGCCTATGATCAACTCTAATGGTTTGATACCATGGATATAGCTTTTATGCAACATCTTGTTGAATGTTAAACTAATGTAAATCTTGATGAAACTAGAATTGATAATAGACAATAGAAAAAAATTATACCAACCACATGCTAGCATGATTTTTTCATAACTCCTACCCATCCTTAGGAAAACCAACAAAGGTCCTATAAGGACACCAAACTACTTGTGTTAGAATCAATTGATCTATTATAGTGTGACACTTCATCATCAATAATACTTAGTGATAGGGTAACACCCATCATTTATAAAACTTTTGTTTGTGGGCCTATATAAGAAGGGGTATAATGATAAGTTGTACAATAAAAATGTGTTTGTATGCACACACATGCATTAGAGTGGTTACACCCAATCCACCACCACGGGTCTCCAAGAAAAATATATACAAATATTTATATAAGTGGTCCACTATGGTGTGCACCCAAGAATATCTAATAATTTGATGCTCTGAATAATATGATATTGTTGGAAGCAAAAAAACTAGGGGGTATGAATCAGTGGTTAAACATTTCATTTAATTTCATTCATCATTTTTTAACCATTCAAACTAGCATAGAGATATAAAAATGCATAGAAGAGTAATCACATAAGAATGAATCAAGATATAAACACATGTACACAATAGATAGATGGGAAAAACTCATGAGGAATAAAACCCATTTTCACACCACTTGTAATAATATCATATAAGTAATGAAATAACATTTAGTGAGACACCAACCCCACAAAGAGCTCCAACCACTACCTAGTCAAGCACTCACTCAACTAGTCTTTAACAAGATATAACTTTAAAGGAGGATCTAACCCCATAAGTGACTTGGAACCAACCCAACCATTTTAAGGAAACTTATAAAAGATCTAAACTATAAGGCAAATTCAACTCCCTTCTTGACTAAAAACCAACCCAATCAAGACAAGCTCGATCACCTTCACAACGTTTTGCTCAAAAAATATATTGTGATCTCTTCTTCATTTCTATCTCTTATCTATCTAAATTACAATATTTATCATACATATATAATAAACCTTTTATGTTTTCTCAATTATCAATCCACTCATTCATCTCTCCTTTTCCTTCTACCACTCTCAAACATCCTTCTAAGCTCACTTGCTCAATATGCCTCTTCTAGACTCATTAGGTCCATTGACCTTATCATCCACCTATATAAGATATATTAGACATTAAAATTTTTTTCTCTCTTCTTCTAATGGTCAATGACCTGATTATACTCCTTTAATATAACTTTTCTTCGTTTATATTCTCATATTTTTAATTAGCTCAAATAGGCCAATTAGGCCTTGCATTTATACCAAATACTTCCTCTTACCCAAATTAGTCAGATAATAACATTAAAACTATTGTATCACACTTATAATAGGTCCAAAAACATGTTTAAAATAATAAACAATCATTACACAAGTTGGTCATCACTCATAGGGACCAAAACCCTATTAGGCTTAATAGAGACCTAATGGAATTAGGCCTTCTCAAAGGCACACATTACACTTTAACCCTTTGAACCATTTTGGATCTCTTAAAATTATTTAAAAACTTTAAATATATATCAAATATACAATTTATAACATCTTGATATATCCATACCACTTATTATTCTAACTCATCACTTGAACCATGCCAATAGGTTTACTTGCCATTAGCCCTTCATATACATAAAAAGTCTATATCATATAACTGAAGCATATAGTCAACTTTGATAAGTAACCACATAAATAAATTAAATAAACAGATAATTAATGAACTTAGGGTCATCAAAATTTCAATTATACATCACCAAAGAGGGCATAGAACCTCAAAAAAAAAAACTTTCACAATCTCACTCTGTTCTACCAGAAACTGCCAAAACACATTTAAGAACTTCTATCTCTTAAATTTTTTAAAGTAACTTATCATGAAGAAAAATAAATTCATATGAAAATTTGATACTTATATAATGTACTAATATTTAATATATTCTTAAAATATAAGAAAAATAACCCAAACTCATTTCTGCAATATGACCACTCAAAACTACCTGTAGCTTCAAAAACATAGTCATGTAGAAGTTCATCTTTATTAATTTAAAGGAAAATTTCATGAATTATAATAAATATACATAGTTTATATTATACCTATATATCAAACTAAAATAGATAGATATCAATCTATAGTGTCAACTATTGGTCTTACATAACAATTTGCTAGTTCTCTCTTATATTGTGCTCACATAGCTAGATAAGCCATTTTTGATTTCATGTCTAAAAAACTTAACCTTTATCTATATATTACATAAATCATGAATAATTAATTTTTGTCTAAAAAAAATTTCAAGTTTATTTTATGCAACAAATTTAGTCAAAGAGACTCAAACTCTTCACTTCACCTAGCACATCTAGAATAGTCATTCTGGCGTAAGAATCAGTCATGGTAAACATGACTTCCCACACCTATAGGATAAATTACATGATATTATAATGAGTTTGTATTATATTTTTACATAATTATAACAAATTAAAACCCAAATATATATGTGTAAAATATCAAATGTGGAACATATAGACTAATCTTTGAAATACACTCTTTCACTATCTTCACTCACATATACAGGTCATCTTGAGAGCACTTTCTTGAATATATGTGAGAATATTAAAAAATTAAAAAATTATTTAAAATTATTTATATTTCACTAAAAAATAACCCAAATAATTTAATCCATTCCTAATCATCTAAAACCAATCCATAAACGCATTTTCACTTTGATTGGTTTTTCTCATTATATTCACTCTTAACCAGTTTAGAAATATGTCAACTTGGGTGAGAAAATTAGTTCACACAAATATTATAACTTGTAAAAAAATTAAAATGGACATCAATAATGAGTCTTGACTTTAAACCTTCATTAACTTTCATGTATTGACCTAGTCAATCCTACTTATAGCATTAAATTCTTTAGAAACAAGAGTTTTTCGATAGGTTTTGATCACTACCCTAACAAAACAGTTCCACATATATATTATTTATGGATTCATATATAACTTAAAAACATAAAAATATATTACAAAAATCATTATGGGCCATTTACAATAATATCCTCCCAATCAAGTCACTATGAGGGTTTTGAGAGGGTTTTAGACTAGTTTTGGTGTTAGCAATTATTCATAAGGTATTACCCATAAAATGTAAAAATAATGATTGGAAAATTTATGTAGGAAAATTTTCCATCTCTACCAAATATCTCAGGAAACCATGAAAATTTTACATGTGCCAATGAGCATGAACAAATCCTTCTCGGGCTCTCATTTCTTTACTATACATACACAAAATATCTTTAAAAATGATTTATAATTAAAATGGGGACCTAAAAACTCATAAACATGCTTCAATAAAACTATCACACCTCAAAAAATGCTCACATGGGCTCTTGTCATCTTGGTAACTCAACTTGACCTCTTAGTAGGCCACATTAGGTCTTTATGCACATTAGACCTTGAATTACTAGTTATACTTGGATCTTGAAAAAACTTGGAAACCTATTGAAATGATATAAAAAACTCATAAAATTTTCATATAAAATCATACTAGGATCAAAATATACCAACCTTATTCACACAAGTCTTACTAATCTTGTGCCTTCTTACTAGGTTTCTCATACAGGGACCAAGCCTCAAAACTGACCTTCCTACCATTATAGATGAATTTTACATATTATTCACATGTTATAATATTATATAAAACTACTATACATCCTTCATAGGTATTTTTAACATTTTAGGACTAATAGTTAGATGAAACCAAGTCAAATACTAGCTTATTTACATATTAGACATGTAAGTCTTACCTCTATAGTCATACTATGAAACATGCCTGGGTGGTTCAATACCTAAAAAACATGTTTAAATATAATTATAAATCCTATTATGCCTCTATAAATTAATCTCTTAGATCCAACATGCTCCTTCTTGTACCAGACTAGATATCCCATGTTGTAAACCTTCTCAACACTTCATGACATCATACTTCATTAAGGACCTATAATCACTTGTTTCACCATTCCTATGCATCATAAGAAATTAAAATGGATCAACATACCTATTTATTATTTTTACATTAATTATAGGCTCAACCTCATGACATTAATGACAAGTTTCAACAATCCCCCCCTTTTTCATTGATAGTAAACACTCTAATCATAACAGACCATTCTCATCTCTCCTCAAGCTGGATATACCCATTAAGTCTTTCTACCCATTCTAAATTAATGTAAAGGTAATAGACATACTCAAAAAGGTCATCTACAAATAGTCCATCGATCTTAGGACCTAATCATTAAAAAAAACAAGTAGGATCCCCCTTTGTCCATGCATACTTTTCTTCAAGCTTCTCAAGAATCCTAAGTTAGCTCCCCTAACTCCATGCTCCACCTAGATCATGTAAAAATAAACAATTATATATATTATAATAACAAAATACCTTTATTTAATACATCTTCATCCATAAATGAGCTTCCACTGATGATCAACACACTAGCTCTAAATTGAGACCTCTTTTATAAAACTCAGAGTACTGGTCTATCTTAAGATTACTATTATGGCACTTACAACATGTCATCATGTTTCCTATATGACCTTATGAGGTGAAAAACACATCAATACCATGATTAATTAGATAATTCTATCATGTACTCTATTTAAACATAATTAAGACCTTGTTTTAAGCCTCATGAGAAAACAATCTCTACTTTTAATAGCATTGGTCTTGTAGACCAATCTATGACTCATGTGCACTCTTGAGACTCATGATTAATGAAATCATCCATTGTATCTTGTTACTTAAATTAATATATGATTAACCACCATAAAAATAAAAAAATAACATATATTCATACCTTTATACCTCATGAAGTATCAAATAGAGATCATAACAAACGTTTGCTCATCTATGATAGCTTCATAAACTCAACTCAGCTCCTCTAGTTTGATGATCAAATCAATATTCACTAAGAAACCTCTATATACCTTTTAAGTCTCACCTTAATTCTAACTTAAACTGATATACAAACTTATCTTTCTACTTAATTTCATGATTGGGCAACCAAAATATGATCATGACCAACCAACTAACTCCCTCACTGAGAATCTTCACAAGCTTTCATTTTCAAAAGAAATATCTCTATGATTCCTATAGAGAAACCTTATACCATATAGGTTAGAAAAAAGTGAACTTATAAGATGTCCACATGTCATTTATTATCCCCTTGATCATATTTCACTCATGAAACATATTGTTTTCATTTATAATACTTTTAGGCTTGTCAACATTCTTTGGTTCAACATCTTCCTTCTTCTCCTCCATCTGAGTTGAAGCATATAATTTTTACACAACCTTCTAAGAATTGAAAACACATTATGACAAAGTATTTTCTTGACATACCTCAGAAAACAAACCATATTGTCTCTTAGGTTCATCTTGATATGACTTCACTGTCTTAAGTCTCCATACCTGGTTTTGTCTTTTCTCATGTATTCT
>JARHVA010007275.1:245000-250000 GCA_037957365.1 Torreya grandis | reverse complement strand
CCCCATTGCCTTGTATAATAATAAAATAAGCTAACAAAGAACACATAAATTTTACAATTGTGGAACACCAAATTCAACTATATCATCCACATAAACCATTCTAGAGGAAATATCTTACATTTAATTGATCACCTATAAAATATTCATGGGATTTATGTATATATCGTAGATTATAATCTCTTGATACCTAGGCCCTATCCCCAATTATAGGTAATAGAAAAATACACTACACATCCTCTAATGTGACTATCATCTCCACTAGGGGAGCCCAAATGTGAAAATATAAATATTCTACCTCTTATATATTATTTTCATCAAGTAAACATCATAATGAATTTTCTCTAAGTGGTCCACATGCCCAAGTCTGACTTGATCAATAATAACCTAGTCGACATCATCTAACACCAACTCCACCAAGGTGGACAAATGTCTCCCATGTCAAAACTCATATATATGCATGAATTTTTGAAACCATAAATAAGTTAAACAAGCTACAATAGTGGTCAAATCAATAAAATTTTAGCATACAAATATGATAAATCATCAATCCATATAAGGATGTTAATATTAGACACTACTATCATTTTTGGATGGTAGCTTTAGACCTACCATCCAAAAATGATACTAGAATCAAAAGTTTGATGCTAATTGTCTAAACTATTGATCCTAATATCCATTTACCTTATTTAAAGCCCAAAATGGGGCTTAAATCTAAGAAAATCAAATTTTAAAATTTGAAATAAGGGCTCAAAATTTTTGCTTACCAATTAACCAAAATCTTGTCCTCCTAAGGAAACTCGTAAGACATGAAATCACATAGGATGTATTGCTTTCACTAAGACATGGTGGAAAATTCTCCATAGAAAAAATAAATAAAACTAGATCAAAATGAAAATAAAATGTGTGTGTGTGTGTGTGTGTGTGTGTGTGTGTGTGTGTGTGTGTGTGTGTGTGTGTGTGTGTGTGTGTGTGTGTGTGTGTGTGTGTGTGTGTGTGTGTGTGTGTGTGTGTGTGCGTGCGTGCGTGCGTGCATGCATGTGCATGCACACACATGTGTCTATATATATATATGATTATTTATGTCATTATATGTATTCACAAATTTCAAATTGTGATATATTGAGCACCATGTAACCAAATCATGAATCATAAATTGCATTGGGATATATAAAAATAAAATTACACATTTTAAAATTTTAAATCACATTAGTTAAAAATTAAAAAAATACCTAAATGTTATGCACTTTGATACATTATAATAACTTACAAATAAAAAACAATATTTATTGAAAAATCTCCAAACATTCTAATTTAAAACTTACTCAGGCATAACATCATCAATGATGGGATACTGCATGATTGATACACATATGAAAAGGTCATTTTATCCATTTGTGATAAGGTGACCACATTGATACATTCCCCTCATCCCAAAATGGGGGCATGTTAGTAGTGGCATGTCATAAAATCATGATTCCACATATAATGGATAAAACAAACATAATTTGATATAATTATATGATTCAGATATACATGTGGGACATAGTTTTATACATATGGTATAGATTTAGGATTTTTTTTCATATTTGTGATATATATTAGACACAACTTACAAAGAAAAGGTTACATGTAGACAAATACTTCAATTTGAGACATATTAGAGGTTCATATCCTTATAAAATAAAATAAATACACATATTAAAAATAATAAATTATTCACAATAAACATGATAGGGGACATGCAAAGAGTTTGCTCATTCTCTCATTTATTGAGATGTACTGACCTTACCAAGATTCAACATTTAAACTTTATTATCTATAATAGTTATATATTTTGAGTATTGTGATTGATATTATGTGCCCTCAATGGACTTGGAACTTATTCTATTATATCAAGTTGATATGGTTACACCATTTTAATTGGGCGAGATTGGATAAATTTGGCATATAAAATATTTTTACACTCGAGTTATGTAGTTGAGATTGAACACTCTTAACAGATTTGGAACTACTCTTATTACACCAAGTTGGTGGCATGATCACCTCCCAACCCTCCTTTTATAAAAAAGCATCTCTGAGATTCAACACCCATGGCCACTTCTGGACTCATTCATTTTCCTATAATAAAATGGATGGGGCGTTAAGTTCCCTCACTATTTTTTCCACCCTTCACAATGAGGACTTTATTCTGAAGGACATCATTATGCATCATATATATAGGTGTACTCTATCTATGCTCTTTCTTTCTTGAAAGTTTGTTCATTAATCATTTATAGTTTATATATGTTAATTATATTGTAACATGATTTTGGTCATAAGACAAGAGCTACTAAATCTTGGTTGGAAATTATCAAGAGTCTAATGTGTGTTTACATGCCCAGGGTTAAACTTCCTTTAACTCTATTAATTTAATTTCATCCTTATGTATTTATAGATTAAAAGTGGGGATCATGTGTAGATACTGATATTTGGTACAAACCTTATTTTATATTGTCTTATGGCTTAGTTTTGAATGTATAGACATTTTGAAGGAAGATTGAACACTTAGTGGTGAGGTCTCACATGGCCCCCTCAAACTTCATGTATTTTTTTATTAAAATGTATTATATATTAATACTTTCTAATTACTGTGTTACACATTTTCCACCTAATTTTAGGGATCCAATTTCTTTCTATTATCTATTTTGTATCCCAAATGCCTGGATAATTGCATTCAATGTGGGACACTAGCATCGATGCTAGTGTCTTAAGGTTGACACAAGTGTCCAACCTTATTTTTTTCTTTGTGTTCATCCTTATCACTTTGTGACCATTGTAAATATCCCTTATGTGTGGTTCTATTATTTAAATTTGCATGCCACTATATTTTTTATTCAAATTCAAAAGGATCACTATATATACAAAGCTAGGACAATATTCATAATCAAGAAAATTTCTAATTTTAGCATATACATTGTTATTCAAAAGTTGTTGAATTATACCTTATAATAAGTTACATAACATAGTGTTATGAAGTATGAAAAAAGTTCAAATTTAACTTGCATTTCTTGTACCAAGGGTTGCAATAGGATATAAAGCATATAGTTTCAAAATCACTATTACACATACAACTAGGAATGAGAACTACATTCAAGCGTAAGGACCTATATGGCTATGTAGGGAAAACCTAACAACATCATGGTTGATAAGTTTATCTCAACTCACATGATAACCCCTTTTTATTGAGTCATAGGTGGTTAAAAGGAAAAAATATAGGGTTTGATTCATATTTTGATAATGAGAGCTTGTGCACATAATCTAAACACATAGTCTAAAAGGTGAAAAAAATCCATAAGACCTAGGTGACAATTTCACTCAACAATCAATAAAACATACAAGATAGTAGTATTGAATCACATATAGTAGCATTGATGTAAGTGTCCATAGGTCTACATAAGTGTCTAGGCCTTAAAAAGTGGTAGAAAACTTGAACGAATGAAACATAGAGCTAGAAAGTTAGCCTGAGAAGAACTTTGACAAATCTGATAGTCCTGAAAAAGATCAAAAAATAAGATATGCTCTCTCATAACCCTTAATATCCTAGTTGTAAAATTATTGATATATTTATTGCACATACTTAAATATATTTATTGTCAAATATTTTATGATATTGTATAAATCTAAATGTTACCTTAATGCACTCAAGCATTTTTATTCCAAAAGGTATTTGTTTAGAATCCCAAAATCAATA
The DNA here is from genome assembly GCA_037957365.1 of Torreya grandis. Taxonomy (NCBI): domain Eukaryota; kingdom Viridiplantae; phylum Streptophyta; class Pinopsida; order Cupressales; family Taxaceae; genus Torreya; species Torreya grandis. The sequence goes on along the minus strand of JARHVA010007275.1, from coordinate 246,270 downwards.
AAATAATGTTTATGCATCCAAATTTATTTTTGGCATTGTAATTTATATATTTATCATATTTCCATATTTCAGAAATGTATCAAAATATATTGTGTATCTAAACTATTTAATTGGCCTGATTTTACAATAGATTAGTGCAAGTTGAAGAGGTTATTCCCACCATAACTCTTTTCCTAAAAGGGTTAAACAATATGCAACAATACTTATTTTGGAGGTTGAAAAGTTATAGGTTGCATATAGGGAAACACTCTTAAATGAAATCAAATTTATTGAAAGTAAATTTTACGAAATTGTATAATATAAATCTTGTCATGGTAAGAAAGGTAGTGGTTATATAAAGCTTGTTGAAGATTTCATGGAGAACAAAGAGATTCCCCCAACTTAGGAAGGATTTTAGTAAAAAGGGAAGCCCGATATCAAAGAACCATGCAATTGTATGTCTTGTCACTCAAATACCTCATGAAAAGTAATGTGAATGGAAAAAATAAATATTTTATCTAGTTATAGGAAATGAATAACATATAAAATGAAGTAAAGTAGCACATTAAATTTTTTTTTGAGGTCCTAATTTTGGATTTTTTGTATATTTGACATGTATGATTTTTTATTAGTATATTATTTTCACAAACTTAGTATTGCAAAATTTGGAAAATCAAAAATCAAAAAGATTAAAAATTAGAAGAAATGGGAGGGATTCAGATAATCCTCAACAAGGTGTTAAAGCATAATGTGAGAAGGAAGGCAAAAAATATGCCCCAATGCATATGAATAATAGTAGGTAAAATATATAATTGATATGAAGATGAATGGGCATGCCCCCAATGTTTAGGAGGCTATGTGTGCTCATGTAATGTACATGCAAATATATGTGATAATTTAAGTAAAATGAAATTCATGACATGATAAATATGGAATAGTAAGCAAGTGGACCACCATAGAGAATGTGCACTAAAACCTTTGTAAACTAGTTTTTTTGTATTGTTTTAATTGATTTTAAAACCAAGGATCAAGTTACTAAATTGGAAATAAATCCAAGGGATAAAAGAGAGATTGGAATTTGGGATAGAAAAATTAACAAAAAAATAAAGTTAAAAGAATATATGTACCAAGTGAATATGCAAATAGTTAACCAATGATGTATGTTATAAGAAGAATTTATCCATATCCCTTAGCATGATATGAAGGGGAGAGTTCATATTAATAAGAAGTTCCAACTGTAGATGACTCTGAGTCTAAAAAATAATCATATGTTATACTAAATCCCTCTAAA
>JARHVA010007275.1:97500-237500 GCA_037957365.1 Torreya grandis | reverse complement strand
TGTGTGAATTGTGACAATTTCAACTATATGGACGTAGATAGATAGATTTACTAAATACTTGAAAATTAGTAACCTTGACATAAAATATAATAATTCAGACTTGGTCTGTGAATGTTAGGATAAAGAAGAATTAAAATTGGAAAGAATAGTGCCTTTTTTCCTAATTTGAAATCAGTTCAATAGAGAGTGTTATATGATTGATAAATATGAATTGAATATCCTTAATATGTTTATATAGAGATATTTTTGGAATAATTTTATTATCCAACGTCACTAAAAGTGACTATTAGGGTGTGGGGGATAACGCCACACTAGTGAAAAACATTGGGCTATGACCATGTCTTCCTAGTGTGATCCTATCTCAAAAGGAAAAAGACTACTAGAATTAATATGATAGGATGTGAGTAGAATAGGGTGGTCTGAGTGATGTTTACAGTGATTTTTTAACAATGATTAAAGTAGTGAAGGCTCTCATATATATTATGAGCTAATGAAATGATTAATAGACAAAGTAAGAGAAGATGTCAATTTAAAACATTGTTAAGTACTTATTGATTAAATTTTAATGTCTACACATTGATTATTGAAGTTATGAAAATATGGTTTCTAAATAAATGGTAAAGATAATGTATATGCATTATGCAAATAGTCTTCATCATTACCATATTTCATTAAAAAAAATGTAAATGAAGTCATTGTATACAATAGGTTTTTAATCAAGTTTTATTTAATAAATATTTATAGGGATAAAATTTAGTGTGATGTTATCCCAATGGATGCATTTTATGTGTTCTTTGGAGGACCATGGCAATTTGATAGGAAACAACCCCTGATGGAGAGATGAACACATATAATTTTTAAAAGGATGGTTTATGGATAGTTATATTACCTCTTAAGGAAAAAGGGTTGTTAGAAAAAAATTTATCCACAAATTATTCTATTAAGGAGTTGACAATGATAATATTATGTTATGCATTAATGGAAAATAAATAAGAAGAAAAAGATGTGAAAATATTAGTATAGACAAAAAATGTTTTAGAAGAATATGATGTTATACCAAATGAGTTTACATATAGTTTAACCCTAAAGAGAGATATTGGGAACCATATTTATTCAATTCCAGGATCAGCTCAGCTCTACTTAATTAAGAAGCTTAATGAATGATCCTATTATAACATTAAAATTTGAATATGTAAGTGAAATAATTTTTGAGAAAGGGATTAGTAAGTGAGAGAATGAATCCTTATCCAAATCATATGTATGTAACTATAAATAATAATGGAACACAAAGAATGTGTCTAGATAATAGATAAATCAACAAGATCAAATTTACTATAACTTACCTAGATGACATGATGGATGTACTTATAAGAGATAAATTATTTTATAATACTAATCTATGAAGCAACTACTATCAAATTTAGATTCAAGAAGCATATGAATCAAATATAATGTTCAATACCAAATATGGTTTGTATGAGTGGTTAATGATGTTATATATATTCTCCAATGCATCTAGCTAATTTTTGAGGATGATGAACACTATGCTATGATATTATATTGTTAATTTTGTAGTGGTATATTTTCATGATATTTTAGACTAAAGGAACACATGAGGAATTTGAGAATGATATTACAATTCTTGAGAAAGGAAAAAGTCTATGAAAATTTGAAGAAGTTCAATTTTATATAAAAGATTTTGGTATTTTTGGGATTTTTTAGTTCAAAATATGGTGTAATAATGGATGAAAAAATTATAAAATAAAATGTTTAGTGGCATAAGGCAAGAAGTTTCCATGGTTTAATAAATGTTTAGAGAATGTTAATTAATAATTTTAGTAGTATTTTTACACCAATAGAAAATGCATGAGGGAAAAATAATTTGTGTGGACAATGGAAGAAACATAAAGTTTTCAATTGTTGAAGAAGAAGGTGACAAAAGACCTTATTTTAGCATTACCATTTTATAAGAGTGTTTAAGGTGGACTATGATGCTTCACATGTGGGTGTTGGTTAAATATTGAGCAAGAAAGAAAGGCTGATAGCATATTATAGTGAGAAGTTAAATGAGGTAAATAAGAAATATTATACATATAATGGTTAATTTTATGACATTGTAAAAGATGGATGCATTACTTGGTGCCTAATTAATTTATTATATTTACATAACATCAAGCTTAAGGCATTTGAATAAATAGAAGATATTAAATAGTGTAAATGCAAAGTGGGTTTCATTCTTGTATGTGTATAATTTAGTTTTAAATCATAAGTTAGGAAAGAATAATCAAGCAACGGATGCATTGAGTGGGCATGAGGAATTGTGAACCACTATAGTGAATGAGGTAATTGTATTTGAAACTATTATGTATTTTTATGATTTTGATTCAGATTTTGAAAGGATTGTAGAAAAATATAGGAATACATTAGTTAAAAAGACAGATTTTATTTATGATGGTTATCTCATGAAATATGGTTATCTCTTTAAGGGAGAACAAATATTTACTCTAGTTTGGCCTATGATCGAAAATATTGTGAGAGAAAATCATAATGGTGGCTTGGGTCGACACCCTGGTAATATGAAGATAACATATTTGGTGGTAGATAATTAATTTTTGCTAAATAAAAATAAAAATGTAGCAATGTATGTGTCAAGATGAAATATATGTCAAGTGGATATAGGACATGCATAAATCATATGGTTGTATATTCCATTACCAATGCCAAAAGGATCTTGGATAGTTTTGAGTATAGATTTCATATTGGTGTTATAAAACACATATCAAGGTAGCCATTCAATTTTATTTTTTGTAGATAGGTTGTCTAAGATTGTTTATTTTATTCCATGTAATAAATAAAATGGTTCCACTAACATGGAAATTTTGTTTTTCAATGATGTTGTTAGCATGTAAGATGTTTCAAAAACCTTTAATTTATATAGGGCTGAATAGTTTCTAAGTCATTTTTTGAGATCTTTATCAAAGAATTTGGGAACTAAACTACAATTTAACAGTTCATACCAACATCAAATATATGTACATATAGTTGTAATAAATAAGAGTGGGAAGTTTTTAAAGAGGAATTTTGGGATAAAATCCCAAGAATTAGGACTTAGAGTTACCACATGATGTTTTTTTAATATAATTGTTCAATGAATAGGTCAATAGGAAAGTCATCATTCAAAATATTTAATGGTTGAAATCATAATTTTTTTAAAAATTGGTGTAATTAACAATTTTAGAGTGGGTTAGTGATGATGCAAAGGCATATGCAAAGTGCATATAATAGTTAAACAATAAAGTAAGGAGAAATATATAGGAAATTAGTGACACATATACAACAATAGATGTAATTAGAATCCAAAATTCATTTTGGGAAAGAGAGTTAGTGATGGTCTATTATAGAGAATGAAGCTTTTTTGAAAGGGATGTACAACAACATGAAGTATGAAAAAATGATTGTTCCATGCAAGATTGTGAATAAAATTGATGACAATGCTTATGAAGTGAATTTTACACTTTTTTCAAAAAATTTATATAGTATTTAATGTTTTTTAATTATATGCATTTCATGGTGAGGATAATGAAGCGATAGAAGAACATGAATAAGTGGTTTGGAAGAAATAACTACCAAATAAAATAAAATAAAAATAACACAATTTTTGGACAAGAAGACAATGAATATTGGGAAAGACAATTATAAAAAGTATTTGGTATAGTGGGAATGATTATAGTTGAAAGATAAAACTTGGATTTAAGATTGAGAATTAAAGAATATAGACAAGAACAAATGGCATAATTTTATTTATAACAACCCATACAATTTGAGTTATTTTCAATAAGAAGAGAATGATGATAGAGCATATATTTTGAAGGCAATACAATTTGATTTGGGAACGTTTTTGAGCTATTTTTAAAAATAAGGATCTCAAAGAGATATATGTATGCATAATCATGCTATCCATTTAGAAACTTTTTTGATGAATTCTCGTGGATGAAATCAATCATCTAAAGGACAAAAAATATTTTTTACTTTTATTTTGTTATTTTTATAATTTTATAGATTTTTTTTTTCTTTTTTTTCTTTTAATAACAAGGATGGTCTTGTAGTTGCAAATTATCCTCATGATTTATTTATACATGTACAGAATAAAAAATAATTAGTAAGACCATCTAAGATAGCATGCAAAAGTTATTAAGAATAATGTTGCAACTAACATGCCCCAATTTCATCATATGAAATATAGAGCCTATTTTATCCTAAATGGACACAAAAAAATCATAGTTTCAAAATACAGTATGTATCTAGGTTCGCATGATGACTCATGTAATGTTAAATTTTATTTAGTTGGCCATGCTATAATTTATTATTCAAATCAAATCTATAGTGACCACTTTAATATTATTTAAATATAGGATCACTTTCAGCTTGTGTCAATCATGATCATTTTCATTTTATTTGTGATCAGTATAAAGTCCATGTTTCATTTTAATATATACATAAATTTCTCATGGCCACATATAGGCATATAAATAAATCATAAAGGTAACACTTGTACCTTTGTGAAACAAATACTTGGTCACTACATTCATCATCCCAAGTCAAAAGGGTTTCACACATTCATATAGCCTAAGTCCATGGTGAAAAAGTTACCTTTATACATAACCTAAAGCCTAAGGCTTTCAATTGATTTAGTTACTTAAGACCCCTCATGTTGATTAGACCCAACCAAGTAAAAAAAATAAATTTATAGTCTTAATGAGTCCATTGCCTCGTTTTATCACACTCTATGAAAAAATGGATTTCTGTTGGCTTGCGATTTAAATGCTTTTCATTTTATAGGCCACAATATTTAAATTAAACATGGACCTCTTTTGAAAAAACACCCTCTAGTATTCATGACTCCATTATTATGTGTCCACTGAGTCATCTTTACATGCCCACTTTCATCATAGTCTTCCTTAAACTTACATGCTTCAGTAGTACCTATAACACCAAGTATATTTTAAAACAAATTATATTGTAATCCCTATAATCAATTAATTTTGTGTTAAATTTTGTACTAATAATAAAAGCAATTTATTTTTTCATATTGTTGAGTCTTGACATTAGTTTTAGAAAATAATGTTATAAATTTTTAAAAAATCAATCATTTTTTTGGTGTGATTGGTTAAATGATAATGACAAGACCAATTATTTTGGGAAGCTATTATATTTATATATTAAAAATTATAAAATTACTTACTAGTGTCCAACAAAATTAAAGCTATTATTAAATTTAGTTACCAATTATAGTGTACTAAAATGAAAAAGTAAACAACAAAAGTAACCTAGTTTCAAAAAATAATAAGTGATTTACTTGGAACTCAACTAATTGGTGGAAAATTAAATGAGTCGGCTCAACACATCCTCTTACATATCCAACATAACACATCATGACAACCATCAGGTCTTCTAAGGATAATTAATATCATTTTCACTATATTTGAGCATTAGAGTAGGGTTCCATGTTGGGGGCTATTGCTCCTATTAAAATAGGAATTGGGGTCCCCTGAATTATTTTTAGAATTTTTACCTCTAAAGAAAATAAACCTCTAACAATCACTTAGCAGTGACTACCAAAAGGAGTGAATTCTTAGCCTAGCTAAGCAATGAAGGGCACAAATTTTGTTCTGCCCACTCTTGAATTTTTGTCATTTATTTTACCATATGTCATGGCTACATGTGTCTCCCTCTGAACATATTCCCTCCATGAATAACTCATGGTTGTACATTTACATTTTCAAAGTTTTTTTTATTTTTTTGTTGAACATATGAATAATGCAGTTGTTACTATAGTATTAAAAATGCATAAGACCTAAAATGAAAATTAAGCCCTTATAATTCCTTAGTAGCACTTGATTCAAAACTATTAGCTGGCCCCTAGCATGGGATTGATCTCTTACTGGAACTCAATCTAGGAACTTAAGGCTTAATTTTTCTACTCGTAGGTCTTCTAGAAAAAAAATAGGTAATTTTGATTAGGATAAAGACATTTAACACGTGTTTTTTGATTCATAGTCTATATAATTTTTTTTTTAATGTTTTGTTTTGCCTTAAATTTGATATGGGTTTTTTTTGGTCTCCTTCACAAATCGTGACTTACATTATTTGAAAGACAATATTTTTTTAACAAATAGCTTGGAGCTATGCTAACATTTATACCAAGGGTCATGCTCATGGATCTGAAGCTGAGCACAATGGACAACGTTAGAAGAGGGCCATATGGGTAGATATTTTGGCCAAATAAATTTGTTTTTGGATAGTTTGGTCCTAGAAATAATTAGGCTAAGGGCAATTACACTGAGAGTGCCTAACTCATTGGTTTTGTTTTAGATGTGGTGTATAATGAGGTCAAAAACTACAACTATCTGCAAGGTAAATTTGATGTGCTTGATTTATTTTTCAAACCCTAAGAACCCTAGATCGGTGTCCCTAGTATTTATTTTTGTTTATCAGGGTTTCATGTATGTCTTTTGATTAGAGGCAATGTTGGACAAGATTTACCTTCATGTATAATTTTTAATTAAAAATAGTTCCCGATCATGGGGACTCTACAAAGGGCTAGTGGCAGAGCCAAAGATTATGTGGCGAGCAGTTTCAGATTTGAATCTTATGTAAAAAATAATTCTAAATCCAGGGTCTGCATGATCAAAATTCATTTCTTTTTATATGGCCTTGCCCTTGCTCTTTCTGGGGCTTGCACTAAGAGGTTTAGGGTTTCTATAGGAGTCATATGTTGAGATCACTATTATTTCATAAGGATCCTCTATCAATATTCACAAAACTTTGATAAGATGCTTCTCTTAATATTTCCTTGATTTTTATAAATTTCTTAGCATGATTTTCATCTTCTGCTCTGGTTTTATGAAGATTCTCTACTAATGATGAATTATAAATAAAGAAGAGGTTAGCCACCCATTATTTTTTTAGAGAGATGCTATCAACCACTTGTTCTTTATTTTAGTTCAAGGATGCCATGAAAGTTTATTACATGAATATGAAAAGAGTAGACCAATGACAAAGTCAAGCATTTACCAAATTGGTTTCTTATTAGATGTTCGAACACGATAACAATAATAGTAATTTTAAATGTGCTTTTCTTTTGATGTTTGTTAAATTGGATGAGATGTGATCTTTATGTTATAAATTTATCATTTATGTTGTTTTAAAAGTTGATTTTGTGTTTCGATTCTTGTTGTTAAGCTCTCATTGTTTTTATAATAATATTTTGATAGACTGTTGTTTTATAACTTGAGGCTAAACCCTGATCCTTTTGTTTGGTATCATACTTCACACACTAAGTCATTGCAGAGTTTATTTTCTACTTCCAGATATTGATGCTTTGGTGTATATTTTCAATTGCCTTATATAGGGTTTTGCAGAGTGTTTTATTCTAAGTTGTAACCTTGTAGTCTAGTGACTATGCATCTTCAATGTCTTAGTCACTGCTTAAGTATGGCTTTGATGTTGCAAAAATTTCTTGAAAAGTAAATTCTTTACTAAAGACCTTGTTTTGTTCTCAATATTAATTTTTGAATTGTTATCATAATACAAAGCTTCTCAACAACAAAACCCTTAAAAAAATTTAGAAATTCACCCAAAGGCCCAAACCACTTGTTTTGAATGGATTTTATTTGTTTGCAATACATCTATCAATGTTTAACAATTTTCCTTTGTATTACTTATTAAACCTCAACAAAATATTTTTCACTACTTGCTTATTTCTATAGATTTTATAAACTAATTATTCCAATTTAAATAGTTTTTTAACCAAGAAAATTTATATTTTTTCTTTAGTACTTTTGAGGCAGCACTTGCGTCTGATTTTTCTTCAAGACTCAATTTCATGAATATGTCAGTTTGGCATGGTGCATCTGGTGTAGGACTGTTTGTTTTACCTTTTATTTCTACTATAGTCACCTTTTATAATAAGTCCTAGAGTACTATGGAATCCCTATTCAAGTGCATAGAAAGGTTATTCTTAATTTATCATAAGAAAAAATTATCAATCGCCAAGCTGTGTTAAGTCGTTGAAGCATTTTTACAACTTCCCTTTACACGATATAAAATTATTCAGATTTCTAAATATTTTTATTTCCAATACTGATTTTATTTTTCATTAATTTTGTATTATACATGGTGGGAGAATTTTAGAAGACAAACCCGAACTTCAAAGTCTTACTACTAAATTTTTGAGATGTAAATGTAATGCTTTTGTATATCATCCTAATTCTAGACTATGGTTTGGTAATAGAATTTTCTGGATTCAAATGTATAAGCACTGTGAACATACTAGCCTGAAATCTACAATATGTCTGATCACATGCAATCCAAGAAACATAACACACTAGTATAAGAGCAGAATAATGATTTAGTCTTCATGCAATCTTCGACTCCATTTGGTGAAATCGGGCCCATGGCTACTTATGTTTCATTCAATGCATAAACAAATCAATGATACATAAAGCCCAACATTTTGAGAAGAGAGATTGAATTGGCTAAATGTAGAGAGAAATAGAGAATGGATTCTAAGGATCTTCACGCATGAGAACCTGGTGCTCTCATTCATGTCTTTTTGGTCTCCGTGCATATATATTTTAAACATTTCATACTAAAATTAATGCACTTGATTTATCTGATAATATGTGATTATCAGATAATTTGACATTAGATTATGTCTATTTTAATGTTTATTAAGTTAATTTTTCATCAAACAAAATAAAATGATAATATTTTGTGATTATAATCAAGTATTAATATTGAATAATTTTAGATATTTCTTTTGTCAATGAGATGTAGAAGGATTGGCGAAGTGGTTTGGTTGTGTCCAACCCCATCCAAATTTGAATCTCATAGATTATTTATAAACTGGATGTGGCCGTTTACTCAATGGTTTCAAATGTGATCAAGAGTTAATCACATATAATAATTCAATAATTTTCTAAATTGGACCCTTGATTTGTATCTTAAAACTGAATATATCTCTGATAAAAAAAACAAAGAAAAAAAAAATCGAAATATTTATCTTACTAATAACATTAAAGTCTCACCATGGCACTTGTTTTATATGTTTTCTAATGACAGCTTATTTTTTTGATTGTAAGAGAAAAGGGGTCCATAAAAAGGGTAAAGAAAGTTAGATATATTAATAGGGCTGTGGAATCAATTGAAGCCACCCGATAACTATGAGCTCGAGGAAATCATCGCATGCCACATTGTGCGATGCGAGTGACCATGGTACATAAAATACACTTAAAGCTGGAGACAATGAGAGCCTTCTATGTGTCACTCCACATGGTCATGGTCAAAGTCAAAGTCAAGGATGCATTAGCTAAGATTAGTTCATGTGATCACATCGAATATAAACTTGAATTGATAATCAAACATGTTTATAGTCCATTAAAAAACAAAGATAATACACAATTAAAAAATGAGGACTCCGTTACTCTATGGAGGTGTGACCACTAGGAAATCAAAACGTGGATTCTTTTTATCATCATTTTATTAAAGTGTTAAAATACATTCATTTTATATTCTTAAATTTCAATATGACTTGAGTGATTTTTATGTATAGGTAAAGTGCAAACATCAAAAAATAAAAATGTGAAAATAATAAAACTAGTGGGTGTTTATGAGTAGAGGAATTTTAAGTTTGAGGGATTACGCAATTTTAATGTAATAAATTTGTGGTAGGTGGTTGTGTGTTACTTTGGGAAATAAAAAAATATCAAAAGGAAAGACACTAAGACATGCAACAAGGATTACAATTTAACAAAGGGTTATTAATGTGGCCATGACAAAAGTGATTGATGAGATTATTTAAATTATAATGGACATAAAATTATAAGGAACAGCTTATTACATCCATAATAAATCTCACAATTAAAAATGGACCTCTTAAACTTGAGGCTTCGTGATCATTTCACATGAAATATCGAAAATCTTTTATTCGTAACGGATTAACTTTCACCCATTAACAATTTTTAAATCATTAAAAATAAATAAATAAATTACACATAATGATCCTTTAAAAATCAAATATACATTAAATTAACAAATTAAATGCAAATCTAAAATAAATTTGAGCTAAATTAATCACTAAGCCTTATATCAAAATCATAAGATGATCATTGAGGTGATTAAGGAAATAAAAGAGAACACCAACCAAATATGACAAGTGACCCTACATTATCACATTGATTAAAAAAACTAAAAAATTAATAAATTATAAACACACACATAGTGGCCTATTGAATTCAAATTACATTACATGTGCAGATGTGATTGAGCATTAATAAAATGCACATGTGACCTCTATTTTGAAAAAAATTCCCTACAAAAAGACTTGATTTAAACACAAAAAGTATTTTGACATGAACTAAACAAACCTAATTTTAAATAAGGAAAGTTCATAGTGATACTAGATGTAAATTCACATTGATAAATGATTTCACAATTACAGTGGCCATTAAAGTTGGAAGTTCACCGCAAAAGCTTAATTACATGTGTAGTATGAATGTGTATATCACAAGCTACTGAAGGTTAAAGTGGCACTCTCCATGGTTGATTTTGATATCTAAAGATTTTTAATTTCAGGAAGGTAAAATTATGATTGTCTTAGAAATGGAGATTATTTCTCAATGATCTCTTTAACTTATATAAAATTATATTTGGAAGAATTAACTTTAATTTATGTATTTTTTAAAATGGATTTAGATAATTTATTTTTAAATAAGATTATATGAAAATTATTTTTCAAGATATAGCATACCTCAAAAAAATTTAGGAGACTTTGTGAACATAAGAAAACATTGAGAATGTTGTGTAAATTTATTTATACTTTTAGCGATCTCAAACTTAAATTGATGTTGCATATTTTTTTAGTCTAAAATTATTACTGGATGAATTTTATTAATTTTGTATGAGTTAAGTAGATTGACTATTTTTATTATTTTTAGCATTTTTTAATTAATATCAAATCTCTTATTGCTTTAGATGGATTTACTATTTTTTTTGCAATGAACTCTGATCTTTATTAAATTGCTAAATGGATGTACTATTCTTATTCACTAGGGTCAATTATCTTTTAAAAAAATGTTACTAAAATTTACTCATAATTTATTAATCCTTAAACTCTCACATTGTGTTTATTTAACTTTGAATAAATATTAGATTTTGATTAATGTCAGTTATTTTGTATTAGATCTTAATAAGTGTTTGTATTAGTAAGTATAAATTTAAAATCATCTTTTTTACGTCATTTTTCCATCCTATTTGATATTTTTATGACAATCCAAATTATTGTACAATGACATCATTGTGAATATTTATTTTTTGATTAATTTTAAATCTTATTTAAGAATTACTTGATTGAACGCAAGTAAATTTTAGACAACGCTGAGCCAAATTATAAACCAAACTATTTCACTATCTGCAATTCATACTCTGAATCTTATCTTTATAATTCTAAAATAAAATAGTTTATACTTTCATTTATTGGAACTTATACACAAACATGTAAAAATAACTAATATCTATTAAAAATAAAATTTCGATTCATTCTAATATAACTTTTCTTTTAATAACATATTAATTGTACATTCCAATTATATATTTAAATTATAATTTAATTAAATTAAACATTAAAATTTTCAATGCCTTCCATAGCGGAACAACATAGGATTGATCTCTTGTAAAAAACAATGAAAACTAGGAAAGATCAACCATTAAAACTAGCTTAAACGGAAATATTATTCACGGAGTTTACCAATTTAAGCAGTTATGAATAGATTTAATTTTAGCATGTTCATGTTAGTATTATGTTTAAGTAATCGAATCAGAAAATATTGGTAGAACCAATTTCAATCATATCATATTTCATTAAAATTTACCTGTTTATGGAATACTATTTTAATCTACCAATTTCAATCATGATATATTTCATTTAAATTTATCTGTTTATGGAATATTATTTTAATACTAAGTCGATTTCAGGTGTGAGAATGGTGGAAGGCGGGAAGTGGATTAAAAACAACTCAAAATTCAATGAGTTATAACTTTTACACCTCTAACATCCTAGCTGAATACATGCCTACCCCTAGTGACCATACATTTCACTGAAATCATATCAGTTGTTAGTACTTACCTGGTCAGGTACTATTGTATTTTTCTAGGGTTATTAATTTGGTCACAAGACGCTTTCAATGAAATTAAATTATTTATCAAACTTTAAAATCATGTTACATGGAAATTATTAATATTTAATTATTTTTTCCACTTGCCACTAAACAAGCAATAGTGCGACTGATATGTGATGAATGACAGGTTTTTTTTCATATTAATTACAATACGATTATACGTCCGGAAAAATCAAGGATCGAATCTGAGATGACTAGGTGAAGAGGACGTGTCTTGAGCTAGAGAGATGAAGAGGACGTGTCTTCAGCTAGAGAGTACAGATAGGAGACCAGTGGCTGGTGAATAACATGGATTCAGGCTGAGCAATTATGTCATTGAGATTGTATTACGAATGCCACGTTCAGCAATTATGTGGCGGTGGAGCACAAGCTTATTTTTCCCTCTCAATCATCTAACATTGAACCTGTTTCCTTCAGTTGTTTAGATGTTTTTTCTAGTTATTCGCTTGTGACAAACTGGGTGTGAACCAACTTTGCATCCCTTTACTCACGCAGAGAACGATTTTCCGAGGATATCTGGTATGCACATCTTCATTTGTCTTTCTTTTTTAAAATTGTTCATCCTTTGTTTTTTAAGAAATTACTGTAACACAAATGGCTTATTCCTGCTCTCAACTTCTCCTCAGCTTAATGTCTCGTTGATCATCAGTATGTGCTTGAAATCCTTTGAAGAGTTAAACAATCAAAGCTACCCAATTCATGCTGGATTTATAATGTATTAGCTTCAAATCATGGATGGCATTAAAATTTAAGATTAGCAGAGTTACTCATGTGATCAACGACATTGTATGGCTGGTGTCTCTATCTGTTTCTGTTTTTATTTATGTTTCTTAGACTCTGTTATTATAGTTTGCTGCAACTGCTTTTGTGTTTGACTGAGTTGCTTTTGACGATGTTTGCATGCGGTGGTGGCTGAGGTTCGAACCTCCCACCGTTTTGACCTCTTCCTTTGCATGTTTTCATGGAATTCTTGTTGCTAGATAAACATTGGTTATGTCGTTAGTTTACAGAGAGAAAGATAGACATCATTACGTTTAGGCTGTCATGATGCCTGTAACATGGTGAGTGTCCCTTTTTGTACCTGGTGTGTCGAAATACTACGATTTGGAAAATTAGTCTTTGTTTTTCTAGAGCCATACCTACATAATCAAGGTTTTTTCTTACCAAAACAATTGCACTAAGGATTCATTGAATAATTTTTAACAGCCTTACTCTTCGGTACGAGTTAGGCTCGTATGTGTAGTACTTATATTAACCTATACCCATCCTAAGGAAACTTTTGGGAGTGAAAATGTTTTATGGCTAGGGTTTAATTGGCAAATTTTTTAATGTCATGAAATACGAAAACGTAAACACTACATTATAATATTTGAGAAAACTCATACAAAATATTATCATTACTTTTGAATATTTTTAGATTGGCTGGAAATAATCATGTCTAGTCTTACCATTCCCTGATTTTCATTTTTAAAGAAAAGTTATAAACATTTAGCAAATTTGTGCAAAATAGCTCATAAAGTTTTTACCAAATCATTGTAATACATCTTGATGACTAGCATCTTTTCATCCCCATCCAAAACAATTTGGTATCTGCTCTTGCTATCTGCTTGATTTTATGTTCCTCTCGCTATGTGTAATTACATGGTCAAACTTTAATGTCTGAAATTTCAGCCATCCATTTCTTGTGAGCCATATTCTTGAAGTGGAATATACATTTTATTTTTGAACTTGTCATTTTCAAGCTTGTGTTTAACATATTTTTAACTTGAATTCAAGAATTTTCGTAAGTTCTCTTTTATGCTTCGTTATTTATTTCACACTTTTCTGCTTATTTGGAACCTAGTTTAACGATTGCCTTTCTGAAAATGGTTCCACTAATTTAGGTGTGCTGACCTTCATTGTGTTTTTTCAATACTGTTATAGGGATTGCAATTAAATGTCTCTTTGATCATCAGTATGTGCTTGCAATACTTTGAAGAGCTAAACAATCAGAGCTACCCAATTCATGTTTGGATTTACAATGTATTAGCTTCAAATAGTGGATGGCATTAAAATTTAAGATTGAGGGCTGCCCAATACTCTGCATTTACATATGCTTGCTGAGTGTCAATTCATAAAATTCACCCTAAAACATAGATAAATGACTTCAAGAGTTGATTGTTGCTGGTTAAAATAGGGTATAAGTGTTTGTGGCATGAAGATAACTGACAAGTGTCATTTTGGAAAACAGGACACTTGTGCAAAACAGGTTTCACAGTTTACTGCTCATCGCCAATCTTTTCAATGTTCACAGATCCCTTGCCTTCATTTTCTCATGTATCTGATACATTTCAACAAAAGCAGCGTTCAAATATATTGTAGCAGGTTCATTAACCTTCCTTACAAAACAGTCTCCAAGTTCAATGCAGGAATAGGTACTAAAGTCATTCATGACACTTGTTTTCCTTGCATTTGTTGGTTTGCTTTTTAGTAATTGAATGCTACTACTTGAAAGCAAGGGAAAGAATAAGTATCCCACATCATCTTTTTAATATCTAAAATAAATGTCAGGGGAATGAATATTTTTAATAATGTTTACTAAATTAGTATTAAATATAATAAAATAAAAGATAGATTGTTTGTTTTTTAATCTTTACAAAATAAGTTATAAGTTATGTTTGTATGATATATATTTTTTTTTGATTTTGGGGGTTTTGATATATAATTTGATAAAAAATTTAGTAGCGTTTATTAATCACTACTCTTTAAACATAACTTTAAAGATAACAATGGAGTCAATTTTTATTTTTAAGGGTACTTTATTCATATATCCTTATAAATTGAGGCTTCATTGTGTAGTGCCTCTCCATCTCCACTATTTCTAAAATAAAAAAATAATATATTTTCATTGTCTATTATTTATATGTTGCTAATCCTTAATTAAAATATTAATATTTTTATTTTCTATTTAATTTCTACACGCACACACACATAACTCCTGATTACTAATAAGATTGAATTCTATAACACAATACACTCACCTTTTTCTCATGGTCAAATTTACTCATTTCTTTTGTTGAGTATTTTATATTAAAAGCATTAGACGATTGTTCAATTGTTATAAAATATATGAGAAAAACTAAATGCTTATTAGTGAGTAATATCCATTGCTCGATAATATATTTTCAATTTGTCAAAATATACCTATTTAATGAGTAAGCCTTGACATTTAAAAAGTGTTTGCCTTCCACAAAATTATTGATGTAGTTTATTATGTTTAATTATATTGATTAATTTAAGAAAAATAAGTTATTAGTCCCTCTTAAGATAAAGAATTATATGATTCCTTCTAAAATTATATATATTTTTAACCAATTAAATTATTAAAAACATATATTACAATAAAATAATAATTTTTTTAAATTTAAAATTTAAATAATAAAATATTTTTAAAGGTGTTATTAGAAAATATTCTTCTGAATTTAATATTACTAATAAATATAAAATATTTTTAAAGGTGTTATTAGAAAATATTCTTTTGAATTTAATATTACTAATAAATATAATATTTATTTTATTGTCATCATAATAAATTTATATCAATCACTGTGCCCATTTAAATTTTAAGATTTATTAACCATCATTGTGCCTAGATTTGATGGTCCCCTTTCTAAGGATGACTAGGTTAAAAGTTCATGTAACAAATATGACCGCCATGATCTTATTGCCTACAAGTGACTAATTATGATCTTATTGGCTAGATAATCAGGAGGGCCACTTTCATTGATATAAGGATTATGATATATTGTATTTACATGTTTTCCTAGACCAAGAAATAGGTAGGAAAATATTAAATAAGTGACATTTATTTTTTAATTTAACCGAAATAAAAGTATTAAATATCAAAACTATACATGTGTACTTGTAGTGGATCACATAGAATATGGAAAATTAGTGTTATATATATTATGTTGGATTGTGTGTTGTGAGAGGTGTATATAAATTGAATATTTAAAAATATTAGATATATTATATGATATCTAGCTCCTACATGTCATCTGTCTTAATTTATGAATGGCGAAATAATACACCCTATAAAAACTAAGCAAGATTTAAGTAAAAAGAGTTTAAATTTATTCTATAATGTGTCTATGAAAGCTAAAAGTTTGGAGGCCATTATAATGTGAAACAAATATTTTGAATTTATGCCACCCTATAAAAACTAAGCAAGATTTAAGTAAAAAGAGTTTAAATTTATTCTATAATGTGTCTATGAAAGCTAAAAGTTTGGAGGCCATTATAATGTAACTTTATATTTTTTTTCAATACACTATCATAATTTTTGAAAGGCCTAATTGAAATGGTAGCAACACTGCCTATTTCTTCATAAATACGTTATCTTATCATATCAATTTGTCATAAAAACATGCATCCCCGCTATGCTAATTACATTGTTAGATCTTTTCATATCCCCATAATAAATAAATAATTATGAATATACATTTACGTTTGTATAAGAAATGTAACATAGACAAATATCCCCATAATAAATAAATAATTATGAATATACATTTACGTTTGTATAAGAAATGTAACATAGACAAATTAATAACACTTACATTGTAACAACACATTCACTATTAATTCAATCATAATATGATTCTTAAACTATGAACTTATATTTCGTAAGCTTTGTCAAATATTAATAATCCCATGCTTTTGTCTAATTATTTTTGTCAAAGAGAAAAAATCAAATGCTATCATAATTAAGTGTTATTACATGAATAATATATTGAAAAATAAACATGTCTCACTTTTCAAGCATATTCTCTATTACTTACATCTGTTTTGTATCCCAAACTATTTAATTTAAATATATTTAAAATTATTTTTTCCATTTCATATTTAACACTATAAATTTACTAATTTAAATTATAAGTTGGTTATTTTCTTTTTTAACAATAAAAAATAAAAATAAAAATTAATTTTTCAAATTATAAATCCCAATAATAACGTGAATTATACGTATTATGGTAAAATAAAAAATAAACTATAACATGAAATAGTCCCTTCGCCACCTTTTTTATTGATATTGTATTGTGACATATAACATTTATGAAACAAATTTAAATGTTTAAAATCAAAAAGCTACCTTGTATTTTACATCATTTGTTGGATGTAATTAGCTTCCTATATTTTTTTACACTTCTATTTAATTATTCAAATTAACATCATATATTGCATGTAATTAACTTCTTATATGTTTTAACACTCCATATAGACATTGTTAATATAATGTAGAGTGTATTATTTTTAAAATCAAAAAGCTACCTTGTATTTTACATCATTTGTTGGATGTAATTAGCTTCCTATATTTTTTTACACTTCTATTTAGTTATTCAAATTAACATCATATATTGCATGTAATTAACTTCTTATGTGTTTTATTCAAATTAACATCATATATTGCATGTAATTAACTTCTTATGTGTTTTAACACTCCACATAGACATTGTTAATATAATGTAGAGTGTATTATGTTGTGATGATTGTGATTTTAGATGAGATGTATTATGATTTTTTTTATTATAATAATTTAAATATTTCAATTATAATTAACATTAAAATTATTATTAAAAATATATATGATAATTATTTCAAAATAGTTGATTTTTATTATGGGTTTCCATGGAAATTAAAGGGGTTTTTTGGGTTTAAATAAAAATGATTAGAGTTAACTCTTAAAATTTGTGTTTGAATATTATATATATATATATATATATATATATATATATATATATATATATATATATACACTTTTTTAACAATAAAAAATAAAAATAAAAATTAATTGTTCAAATTATAAATCCCAATAATAACATGAATTATACGTATTACGGTAAAATAAAATATAAACTATAACATGAAATAGTCCCTTCGCCACCTTTTTGTATTGACATTGTATAGTGACATATAACATTTATGAAACAAATTTAAATGTTTAAAATCGAAAAGCTACCTTGTATTTTACATCATTTGTTGCATGTAATTAGCTTCCTATATTTTTTTACACTTCTATTTAATTATTCAAATTCACATCATATATTGCATGTAATTAACTTCTTATGTGTTTTAACACTCCACATAGACATTGTTAATATAATGTAGAGTGTATTATGTTGTGATGATTGTGATTTTAGATGAGATGTATTATGATTTTTTTAATTATAATAATTTAAATATTTCAATTATAATTAACATTAAAATTATTATTAAAAATATATATTATAATTATTTCAAAATAGTTGATTTTTATTATGGGTTTCCATGGAAATTAAAGGGGTTTTTTGGGTTTAAATAAAAATGATTAGAGTTAACTCTTAAAATTTGTGTTTGAATATTATATATATATATATATATATATATATATATATATATATATATATATATATAATTTTATTTTTTATTATTAAATATAATTTTAAAATTTTATATTTAATTAAAAAAATTGAAATAACATATAACACTTTGATTAAATCATACTTTATATACTTATCATATGATTTTTTACTTGTAAAATTATTCTTCACAACAAACCACAATAAAATATTCAATTTATAAATTATAAACTTAATTTATTTCCTTTATATTTATAACATTTACTTATGGATGATTTAAAATGATCTTTCACCTAATTTAAATGGAAAAAATAAAATATTAAATTTTAGCCAATATTTACACCAATAGGTGCACACTTACTAGATTGAGCCTTGGCTTTTGCATCCAACCAAATGGGTGCACACTTACTAGATTGAGCCTTGGCTTTTGCATCCAACCAAATGTCTACATTAGCTTTTGGTAGATAAATATGATTGGTTTCTCATGCTTCCAATGCATGTTATGTATTGATGTTAATAAACCACATTATTAGAGTATGGCTATCATCGATGTGATGTGCATCAGTGATGCGCTAGAAGATATAGAAGGGTGATAGGTCAGTAAATTGAACCAATGATAATAATACATTTTCTTTCAATGGTAAGTCTATTCTACAGATATTTATGTTCCTAAATTAAATGTTATTAATTATTTTTTTTGGAATTTAAGTGCATGTAAGGATGCATGGATTTAAGTGAAATGTTGTTAACACAAAAAAAATGGTAATATTAATAACATATCAGAACCATATGAAAAAAAAAGAGTATATATGAGGTCATAATATTTGAGAGAAAATATGACATGACATTGACAATCTGAATAAATCACTTTTTTTAATACATAATCCTCTTTTCCATGGCCATTATTCCTTATTTCTTAAGATGCAAAGAATGTTTACCAGTTTTGTTTTTTAGTATTTTATTTTCTTAGTTTGTTCTTGATATAAATAATTATTGGCTAGATTCATTTTTTTCATTATCTATGCCAAAAAAAATGTTTTAGTGTAGGAGAATGTGCAGGTGTCATTTTGTTGAGGTGGTTTCCACCTTGTTTTCCATGCCTTTCTTTTTTCTTTTTTGGATTGTGTATGTGAATATTGAGTTTGTATTTCATGGACCACAAGTTGCGAATTATAAAATGTATTTTTTCCTCTATAGTTTTCATGTTGTAAAGTTATAGTGCTTTGTGCTAATTTTTTAATTCTCTCAAACAAAATAGTTGGTAGTTTTCTTAATGAAACCAACATAAATTAGTTGTTTAAATATAAAATATGGTAAAAATATGTTAGAGGCATGTATTGTAATGAGTGTGTTTAAAAAATTCACTTTTGTTTGAGGAATTTGGTCAGTGAAATTTCTTATTGTTTTCATTCACCCTTTATATCTTATTTATATAATCATGCATAAAACAACATGATATCTCTAATTATATGAATATTGATTTTTTTTTTAAAAAAAAATTCATAAGTAAGCCTCCTTTCCATGATTGATATAAAGTATTTTTTATAATGAAAAAATGTATTCATTTTAATTTTTGGTATTTTGTTACATTAGCTTTTTCTTTTAATATTTGATAAAAATTTCAACACTAATTTATTTACATTGAGAATAAATTATTTTATGTGAGATTTAAATCTATGATAACAAAATTAATCTTGCATTGAGAATAAATTTAATATGAGTTTTAATGCCTCCATTTACAAAACCAACCGAATAAGTATTTGCACACTCATAATAAAAAAATAATTTGCAATGCATTACTAGCCATAAGCAACCTTAAAATATGCCTCAAAAAATAATTTTTTTCAAGGTAATATTTACCATCCATCATGGAAAATTTCCCTTGAAAAAATGGCCTCATGGAATATAATGACTGTAAGCTTACACCCAAAAAAAAAGTTATAAAAATGATGTTCTTCTTGGGAATTGTCTTAGTTTTACATTAATATGTGCAATGCTAATTTTTATACAATATACCTACTATTTAAGATGTTTTTCATTTGTACTACCTACATAAAATGTTATGGAGGTTGATTATATAAGGTGTAATGGTTATGCAATATTGTGATGTAATGCAAAGATTTTAATTTTGACCCTTAAAAATATAAAAAATTGACATTGATTTAGGTGTTCATGCTTAGTTTAGGGACTGTTCTTTTTAGGGGTTTTTAGATTTTGATGCATTATTATCTAGTGCCTAAAGGATATGCACATGTATTCCTTAGTGTCAAAGTAGTTTTCAAAGTGAAATTGAAATAGGAATAGCATCAAGCTTGATGTGATTATACAGATGAATTTTTTGGTAATTTAACCATCATTACCAACATGTGAAATGATTGATATGACCCTTAGAAAATAGTTGCTTTGGATAATTTGGGGCAATGTTAGTAATAAGTTGTGTCCAACTATTATTGGAATCATCCAAGATGATAGTGAAAGTGATCAGGAGTATGAAAATAGTTTGATAATAAAATAGTTAGGCATATAAAATGGATATCATATATTTAAATAACAAAATATTGGGAAGGCCAAGATCACAAATAGATAAATGGATATGAAAAAATATGATCAAGTGCCAATTATGTAAACACAAGTAATTTATGTCAGATATAGGTGGATAAAATATATTTTCATGTCTCTATTACCAAATATATGTGTCCACATTAATATGTTAAGACATCTACTAGGATATAAACCTAGAAAATGGGCCTCAATCTTAGTGTACACAGAATTCACATATAATTATTTATTAAAAAACATTAATGAAAAGATCTCATTCCATTTTATTTATGGGAAGAGTCCAAGAGGTGTCACAAAATTACATGACATCCAAGAAGAGAAGGGGAGGAGGAAATAAGTATAATAATTTTCTAAATGCATATATGATGTGAACTTGTTTGTGCCCATGAATTTTTTTAAGCTAAATGCACAACAAAAATAGTGCATATATGTAAAAAGGAGATAATATAAGTTGGTGACATGTATTGGTGCACCTATATAAAGACAAATTTCTGAAAGTAACATATAACAAGTTAGAATGGAATATAATTGGACCACATAATGTGGTGGAAATTTGTGATCAATGCCTATGAGAGATTTTTTGAAAGGTGTAGAAAATGAAATTTAGCAAATAATGTTTTGTTAGTGCTTATTATTAACATCTTTACCTTGATTGGTCAATTCTACACTCTGATAACCTGTAAACTCTAAGAAAAAAAATTAAAGTCTTAAAATTACTAATAACATCTTCCAAACTTATAAACTCTATCCCTATTTAGTAGACACTTTACTGCCACTCTTGTTTCAAGAGTTTTTATCCTTATCGATAAGTACACACTAGGTAGACATGAACACACTACACACCTGTCTAGTAGTGCATACTTATGCCTTACATTCTAATGATTATATTGTTGAAATAAGACACTTCTTAAAAACTTTTTCACATACATCAATAGGTCAATTATGTTAAATATTATAACTATATGTCTATAAAATCACACTTGAAAGGACCTAATAATAAATTACAAGGCAACTATCTTTCTAATTTTAAAAGAATATATTTTTTGAATAGGTATCTCTATTAAAATTTTATTATAATTTTACAGTCCCATACCAAGTCTAACATTGTTTATTGTAGGTTGAAGGTATCCCTTATCAAGAATTTTAATAATTTTTTTAGTTGTATTCATATAATCTTCCACAAAGGGAGAATTAAATCAACCTAAGGACCTTTGGGGAGATGTAGGCAACACTCAGTCAACACGGAGTTTTATAAATATTGTTTGACCATTTTGAATTTCCCCATTTTACCCCTTTTGAATTTTATGTTATCTTGTGTGCGTATACCAGGGTTCTAATTTTATAGGTCTTATGTGCATCAATTTAAATTATACATAGAAATAAATTGTTTTCATCTGTAGCAAAACAAAACCATATTTTTAGATCTAGTACACATTTTGACATGATAAATCCATAATAGAGGATGTATAATGCACTGCAGTCTTTTCCATCCCCTATAGAATTGTTCCAGTAAATAAGGAGCCACTTTATCCTAATGCATCCATGTTTTTAATTTTTTTTAAAGTCACATATTATAAAAATTGAGCACAATATAAAATAAATAAATTGTAAGGATAATTATCTAACCCTGATCTTAGCTTTCTATTTTTAGAAATTTACAATTTCTATAAATTTTGTAGATCTTTGTATCTATTGTATTATTTCTTATATATCAGTCTAGATTAGATTTAAATGGTTTAAATTTATAATTAGCGTTAATTTAATTCATAATTAATTCTAATGTAAACATTTTGGTGAACCCACATTAGTTAGAACACTTCTTATTACTTAATGGTTTTTGGCTTAGGGTTTTAGTTTAATTCTGTTAATTTTTGATACTAAAAGAATATTGTACTCAACCTTGGATATTATTCATAACATAAATATTCAACTTTTTTGACATTAGAGTGATCCAAAACTTATTTTTTTGTCTTGTCACCTTAGATAGATACTAACAGAAAGGCTCTTTGTTTTGAATTCATGTTGAGTTTTATTTATTTAATACTAGAAAATATTTCAAATTTATTTTTCTTTGATTTTTCTTGTTTTATAACTTATGTTCCAATATTTTTAAAATTACTTAGCTATCATTGGGAATGGATACATGGTGTTTTTTTTATAACTATCATGGCATGATGGGTTTACCCCAATACTCATGTCTATGGTATAATTCTAAATATGAAATTTAGTTATGACATGCCTCATGATATATCAAAAATTCCTAGGACCCCTTATTTCCACCAACATGAAGTTTATTTTATTTTTATGATTTATGGTGCACTTGAGAGAAGTGTATTGCTTAGTGGAGTTGCTCTCAACTTACTCTCAAAATTAGGGTTAGTGGGCTACATACATGGTTAAAATTATATATTTAGTGCTCTAAAACATTGGGCTAACACTAATAAATGAATGAGAAAGTATATCTAAGAGACTACAAATCATTCAAACCCTTGCCTAAAACACCCTTTGTTCTTGAGTTTTTGCTTGCATTGTTTTCTCATCATGCAAATTTGATTGCTTCATTTTTCATAGTCATCATGGGGTTAGCATATACATATTTCTATTTTATATTATATAACATCTTGAAATTAATTATAGCATCTCACAATCCTCTCTAATATGCCATTCATTTTGTATATATATGGTTTAAATTCAGTAATGTTTCATGAATTACCTTGAATTCACATTGTATTTGATTTAAAAAAATCAACTTTAATTACTGCCCATTAATAATAAATGAAAAATGACATGCATGCAACCTTTTATTATAAGTATATATTTCATTTCTCCTTTTCTAAATCATCCTTTCAAATCCAAATCAATTAGCTCATCAATAAATTTTCAACTCTATGGTTTTGGATTTAAATACTTAAAAATGTATAAGTAAACTATGTGACAAGGAGAGGGTAAACATGATCAAGGTATTTTTGATCATATTTTCCCTTTTTATAATAAAGGGTGTGCTAGTATTGGATACAATATAAGTCTTATTATCTGAGGAATCATCTTGTTAAGTAATCTCCCACATTTGTATCTACTACCAAATAATGTTTTTAGCTTCATACTCAAATCAACCATGAGTTTATTTTTGTTTATGAAATCAAGGTTAAGGTTAAGATTATAGTATTATATCACAACCACCACAAATGAGGAAATTATTAAGGCTACCTTCACATACTCATATGCTACTACATAATCTCCTTGAACGTCACACTATTACACTTCTTATACCATTGGAAATAAATCTATTTAGACCTCAATGTAGAAGCTTTGATGGAAAGGTATTTTTTAATTATCATAAATGTGTTGGGCATTACACTAATATAACATATGAAGCACAAGTATAGAATATGAGATGTTATTAAGATTTTTTTTTTTTTTTTTTTTTGGTTATGCCTACTAAAGAGGGTAAGTGGAAAGCAAATGAGAATTCAAAGCTAAAAATGATTGGTTTTTAGCTTTACACTATCATTTTCTTGAAACTTACCCTCTTTAATAGGTGTAACAATAAAAAACAATATTTTCCCCAATAACATCTTGGATTTTGTACTTGAGATTCATACATATATTAGTAGAATTCCTAACACATCTATGATAATAAAATAATACGTTTTCATCAAAGCTTCTAGATTGAGATCTAGATATATTTACTTCTAATAGTAGAAGAACTGTAATAAGATGACATTCTAGAAGATTTTGTAGTAACACATGAGTAGCTGAAGGCCTAGCATTGATAATTTACTTCTTGGTGGAGCATGTAGTTGAATCCTTGGTGGTGGTTATAATATAATATTATCAATATTATTAACCTTGATTTTATATGTAAAAATAAACTCTTGGTTACTCAGAGTATGGAGATGAAAATACTCTTTGGTAGTAGATATAAACATAGGAGATTGATTAAAAGGATGATGTCTTAGAGGGGAATAATTAATATTATATCCAAGATCAACTCACCTTTTATTATAAAAATTCAAAATAGGATAAAAATAAACATGAGCA
This sequence comes from Torreya grandis, assembly GCA_037957365.1. Classification (NCBI taxonomy): domain Eukaryota; kingdom Viridiplantae; phylum Streptophyta; class Pinopsida; order Cupressales; family Taxaceae; genus Torreya; species Torreya grandis. The sequence goes on along the minus strand of JARHVA010007275.1, from coordinate 212,287 downwards.
TGTATACTCACTCCTTGTCCCATAGTGTAATTATACTTATGTAAGAATTTAAATCCCATAATGTTTATTTTTTTTTGATGAGCTAAATGATTTGGACTTGAGGGGTGATTTAGAATAGGATAAATGGAATATGTATTTATAATAAAAGGTTGCATGCACATCATTGGAATTTATTAGTTATGCGAATTAATTGAAGCTGACTTTAATTAAAAAAATTGAAATAAAATGTGAATTAAAGGTGATTCGTGAAAAATTATTAAATTTAAACCTTGTAATACATAATGAATGCTATATTGCAGAGGAATGTGAGATGCTATAAATAATTTCATGATGCTATTTGATACAAAATATAAATATGTATATGCTAATATCATGATGAATATGAAAAATGAAACAATCAAATATTCTAGTTAAGGAAAAATGCAACCAAAAAATAAAGGATAAAGGGTGTTACCAAACACATGTGTCTTTGATATGATATTAGGGATATCTTGGTTAAAAAAAAAACATAACAACCCCTTCTCTAGCTCACAAATGTTTAAAGTATATTGATGATAATCAAGTGGTTAAAATTTTAAAATTTTAATATGAATATCCTATGGAACCAATGGTACTTAGTCATACTTCACAACAAATGGTTGGCATAATTGTATAGTAATTTTTTAATGAATTAGTTTATAAAATTATTCAATATTATTATTCACATTCACAGAGGTATATTACGAAATTCATTTTTCCACCTATTCATGAGCATGATGACAATTCAATTTATTCACCTATTTATGAGCATACACATATTTTAGTTTCTCCATCTAAACTCGAGCATGACATGGTTACAAATGAACATGATCAGTTGGATATAAAAATCAAGATATATAATACAAATCAGAAAAAGGATCATAACATAAGGACTTTATCTCATATAACATCATAAGTTATTAAGAGGGATCATGATGTAGAGGTATTCAACAACTTGTATTTTATGGATAGAAAAAAAGAAACACATTCATCTCCACTTTCCTCTTCCAATAATTCCTGGCTCTTATCTTTAACTTGTCATATTTGTCCTTACACCTTTAGTTTTAAAAAAACTCTTTATCTCTACCTTCTTTACCTCTTGAATACTCCTCAACCCTGATGAAAAATCACTTATTTACATTAAATTCTCTTCTTATACTCTTTATCACCTCTCACATATTCCAAATATAACTCTTTACTATTCACTATTTTCCTCCTCTATGATAGTGACCTTTAGTAGCCTTTTTTAGGATTATTTGCAATATACAAATGGGTACAATTTCAAATTGGGAAAGTAAAACCATTTTAAGGTAAAATCTATGGTAATTTATCTTTATATGAAGTTTTTAAACTTAAATCCACTCTTACATCACTTTTATCACTCCCTTTTAGCCTCTGATTAGGCCTATTAGGTCTCTTTTATTCCTACACACATAGCTATACTAAAATATTAGTCAAACACTCCCTACACATATGAAACTTAAAAAATATATTTATAAACATTTATTCCTACCTTTTAACCAATTTTCATGCTTTTTTAATGGTTAGAATTTCTGAAAACCCATTTTGGGTGTGAAAACACTTAGCGTTGTATGCAAACTATATGACCTGAGAGGGTTGATTTTAAGTTTTTGAGTTCTATAAAGACTTGAAAATGAATATAACTATTTATTAAGGTATATACCTTAAATATTAACCTTATTTTCCTCATGATACCTCCCATTTACTCCTCTATTCACATTCTTTATACTTATTTTGTGTTTGATTGTATGTACAAACATAATAACCTATAGGATTTACACTAATTGATTCCCTACTTAGTATTGCAACAACCAAAAAAAGTTACATAACATTCTCTATATTATGATTATTTCATACCAATGTATATACACCACTTAATAATTTTTTAATTAGTATTTACCATTGTTGATGCTTATGCAAGTTTGTTTAATCACAAAACACAAAATATGTAGGGTCCTATTTGAGACTCTTCAAAAAATCTTCACCAAAAAACAAAGAACAATATTTGATGGTTATTGAGAACATTTTAGATCATATTATAAATTAAAAAAAAATTAAAAATGACTATCCACATAATATTCTCTTGAAACTCTCAGCTCCTCTTAGTCTTCAACACATAGGGTGTAAGCAATATAGGGAACATAGTCTATCTTGAATTTACTAGACATACATACAAAATAAACTTAATAACACATAAAGACCTTAAAAAATCAAGGAAATAAACTTAAAATATTCCAATTATGATAACAAAACATGTCTTTATTAATTTTTTTCTCACATGCTCTATTTATACATTTAATGTCATTGTATACATAGTGAATATAAGAACTTGCCAACAAATTTGTCTTCAGACAAAGAACTAACTATTCATGTTTTTTGGGTTTATAAACTTTTAAAACTAGAAATAAAACCCATACCACACTCTCAATTCGATATACATTTACAAATTATTTTATATCCTATAACTATCCTAGCTAGCTTCCTAACTCCTTCATGTATGTTGGGAGAATGCAAACTACCTAAACCACCAACATACTCATCAAGGTGACTCACCATGTGAGTCATGTATGTGTTGAAACACTCTTGACCCATTTAAATAACTTAACCACATAAATTAAAACACTGAAACTTCTCTATAAAAATTGGAAGTCTCCATGACTTGACATGAAGTTTAAAATTTCAAATGAAAAAAATTGTCAAGAAAATGCCAAAATGATCCTAATGCAAATTTGACAACAATCTAGAATCTAGTATGGACTCCTAAAGATCTAATATGACCAAAATGACTAACAAAATGCTCAAACATGTGAAATAAACCAATATGTACAAAGGGTAGTGATGCCTTTGCATCATACTATCAAGGAGTAAGAGAACATTCCAAGAAAGTTATAAAATTTGAAATTTCAAATGAAATAATTTGGTGGGAAAATGTGAAAATGATCCTAATTCAAATTTAAAAACAATATATAATATAGTATGGACTCTTATAGACCTCCAATGACCAAAATTACTAACAAAATACTCAAACATGTGAAATAGACCACTATGTAGAAAGGGTAGTGATGCTCCTGCATCATACTATCGAGGAACAAGAGAAAAATTTCTAAGAAAGTTATAACTGATCTAGAATTCATTTTCTTGATAAAACCTCTTGTTTAATGTCATCTCTTCATGTATCCCAAGGTCTATTTGAATCATGTAGACCTTGTTGATGCTTACTTAAAATTATTATGGCTCCTCCTTTAATCATCTCTCTTTTACTTTGTATCTTCAATTTGATAATGGGTAATTGATGTTTGTTCTCTCTCCTCTTAAGACCTACACATGAAGCAAAAAAGTCAAACAAATCCACTTATTTATTGATCTCTTGGAGTTAACTTTATTCTTATTCAAATTCTGCTTATTCTTTAGCTACCAACTCTCCTTCATCTTGACTCAAGATTACCTTCAATGTAAACTTAGCTACCATAATTGGGTTCTCATCTCCTATTTGACTCAAATCATATGAATCTTCCATTATGCAGTGCCACATTTTCATCTCTTCTATTTTATATTAATCTATATCACCTTTATTTCCATTTGGTGTCAAAAAAAACACCTCAACCTACTGTAACTCAATATTTTCAATCACATTAACATGTGCTTCTCCTTCGTACTCTCTTGTTTCCACATTATATACTTCTTCCTCCATGTCAATCAGTTCATTTGGTGTTGTTGTTCCTTCTTATCTTCCACTAGCACATTCACTAGCTTCAAGGTAATCATGCAAACCATCCTCAACAATTTACATGTTAACATACTCATAAAAAATAACATTGCAACAAATACCTTATACTTATTTACTCTCTTCAAGTCTTTCTTGACTAAAACATTCCTCTTTATTGCTTATCATAAGGCAAGATGCTACTATAAACTCTCTGTCTTATTATTATTCTTCATCTAATGATTCACCTTCTTTAGGGTAACATAAAATTATGTCACCATATTCAGTTATCTAATCAATTTATTCTTCTACTTTAGCATGATGCTCATGTTCCCAATGTTCTTCATCTTCATTCGATTCTTCACTTGTATACACACAATCCAAGAAATCATTAGTCATAAACATTTGAGGCTTGATGTCCCCTTTTCTTCCTCTTATAGGTTTCCTTTCTATCATTTTCATCTTTTGTCGTTTCTTCTTCTCTGTCAATTACTTGAGAGGTCATCTCACCTTCCTCTTGATGTGCACAAGAAATCTTGGTCTAATCTCTTCCAAGTCTTGTTCTAACCTTGTCAAAACCTACTTCATCTTAGATGTATCCTTTTCTCTCTCTAGTTCTCTTTGTTTCACCTTCACCTTCTTGTGACATTCCTCACTCTTTAAGCTCTTCATCATTCTTTCACTCTTTCTCTAAATCTCACCTTGACCTTTTTTATTATTCTTGAAGAGCCTTCCTAATTGACTTATTGATCTTCACTTGTTATCTCTCACTTGATTCTCTCTTTATTAGAGTATCTTTCTTTCTTGTCCTCACTTGGGAATCTTATCTCTAACTTTAGCCCTCTTCTTGAGCTTCTTTCTTGGAGCTCTCACTAGCTCTTTTCTTTCCAAGTCTCTTGGATTAGGGGGTTTAGGCACATGTCTATTTATTTATCTTAACTATTTATACCATTTTTTTACATAACTTCATCCTCTTTACTCTTTCCTATAACCTCATTATCCATTTCACAACAACATCTTAAAATAACATTCAATATGACTCCACAAAATCTTCATGCACATGTAACTCACATTTATAAAACATAAACATACCTTATCCTTACAATGTCCCAATTTGATACCAAATTAATTCAAAGGTATTAAAAAAATTGTCTTTTATGAATATAAAATAATAAACACATTCAACTACACTCTCCTTTGCCAATAACTCCTAGCTCTGATCTTTAACTTGTCTTGTTTGTCCTTACACCCTTGGTTTCAAAAGATTTCTTTATCTATGCCTTCTTTGCCTCTTGAAGGCTCCCCAACCCTGATGAAAACTCACTTATTTTCATTTAATTCCCTTCTTATAATCTTTATCATCTCTCAAAATTTCTAAATATAACTCTTTACTATTCACTATTCTCCTTCTTTGTGACAATGACCTCTAGTAGCCTTGTTTAGGCTTATTTGCATTGTACAGATGGGTATGGTTTCACCTTGGGAAACTAATTTTTTTTTAAGGTACCATCTATGGTCCTATATATATATATATATATATATATATATATATATATATATATATATATATATATATATATATATATTTTGGTAACTTAACTCCACTCCCACATCACTTTTATCACTCCCTTTTAGCCTCTGATTATGCCTATTAGGTCTCTTTTATTCCTACACACACATTCATACTAAAATAGTACTCAGACACTATGTACACATATGAAACTTAAAAATTAATTTGAGTCACATTTATTTCTACCTTTTCACCAATTTTCACACATTTTTTATGGTTAGAATTCTTAAAAACCCATTTTGGGTGTGAAAACCCTAACCAAAGGTTGTATAACCTGAGAAGGTTAATTTTAAGATTTTGGGTTCTATAACGAATTCAAAATGACTATAAGTATTGATTAAGGTATATACATTCAATTTAAACCTTATTCAACTCATGATAACTCCCATTGACTCTTCTATTCACATTCTTTATACTTATTTTTTGTTTTAATGTATGTGCAAACATAACAACCTACATGGTGTACATTGATTGCTTCCCTACTTAGTATTACAACAACCAAAAAAAGTTACATAAACTTATAATAATAAGGATTAATTCATACCAATGTATATACACCACCTAATAACTTTATATTTAGTATTTACCCCTATTGATTCTTATGTAGGTTTGTTTGATCACCAAACACATAATATGTAGGGTCTCTATTTGAGACTCTTCAAAAAATGTTCACCAAAAAACAAAGAATAATCTTTAATGGTTCTTGAGAACTTTCTATATCATATTATAAATTAACCACACATTCCAAATGACTATCAATATAATCTTCTCTTGAAACTCTCACCTCCTATCAGTCTTCAACGCAAACGGTGTAAGAAATATAGGGAATACAGTCTGTCTTGAATTTATTTTCAATACATAACAAATAAACTTAATAACATATAAAGACATTAAAAAATCAATGAAATCAACTTAAAATATTACAAGGATGATATAAAACATGTATTTATTAACGTTCTTATCACATACTCTGTTTATACATTTAATGTCATTGTATACATAGTGAATACAAGAACTTGCCAATAGATTTATCTTAAGACAAAGAAATAACTATTCATTTTTTTGGGGTTTATCAAAATTTCACACTATGAATCCAACTCCTACCACACTCTGTCTTCAATATACATTTATAAATTATTTTATATCCTATAACTATCCTAACTAATTTCATAACTCCCACATGTACATTGGGAGAATGCAAACTACTTACACTACCAACATACTCATTAAGATGACTTACCATGTGAGTCATGTATGTGTTGAAACACTCTTAACCCCTTTCAATAACCTAACCACACAAATTAAAACATTGAAACTTCTCTATAAAAATTGAAAGTCGCCATGACTTGACATGAAGTTTGAAATTTCAAATGAAATAATTTGGCAAAAAAATGCGAAAATGATCCTAATTTAAATTTAACAACAATATAACATCTAGTATGGACTCCTACATATCTCCTATGACCAAAATAACTAACAAAAATAAAAAACATGTGAAATATACCAATATGTACAAAGGGTAATGATGATCCTACATCATATCATGTAAAATTACAAGTTTTTACATCATCTCCTCCCATTCATGAGGATATGAGTTTGGATAGCTATATGAGTAGTGATTTACATGGTTGATTTATATCACATTGTTATTCTTCATATTCAAAATCTTCTAAACTTGGCACATGTTATATTGAATAAAGGCTTTATCCTTATCATCAAGGAGTTGGATACACATATGGGCATTATATTGATGATATAATTGGTTGGATACATTCTACTATTCCCTCTCACTCACCTATTTTGTTCAATGACCTTCACTAGTTTCCTTGACTAGTACCTCCCTATACATAGCGTATTTTGATCTACATTTTTTGGATTATTATTCTACACCTAATAAAAAATTATTAATATTCTTATATTTATTTTTCATTCTGGGACACTTATTTGCTTTTATTTTTAAACCCAATTTGAACAATTCAAGACAATTATCTTACTCAATGTAAATCTTTCATGGTAAATAATTTTCTCATTATTACATATCTATACATGTTATAACTATATTTTTTAGTTAAATTCTCATATATATCTAATTTTACATGAAGTGACATGTCTATTATTTACATATATGCTACATATACACTTATGTATGGGGAACTACATTTTCCTTCTCTCTAGCCATATTTTTTCTTCAATACATTTTTGAGGGTTTTTTAAATATCACCCTCCTTTTTATATTTTAAAAACATTATTGTTCACCTTGTTCAAATATTTTGAAACTTTCACTCATCCATAATTTTCCTTTTCAAATATGGTAAATATACAAAAGCATTCATATATTAAAAAAGTATTAAAAAATCAAAATATTTGCAAAAATATAAAATCATGACCTAAAACATACTCTCGATGTTGGAATACATATTTTCATCTACCATTTATCTTTATGTTTAGTACATATCATATTTCATTAAATTTTCAATACATTATGCTTATCATAAGGTATCTAAGTGTGAAACATGACATATTTTTGTAGAACCAAGAAACACTCAAACACAAAATAAGTTGTCATAATTGGAATTTTTTCTATACAATCAATCTAGATAAAGTTGCACCAGTTAGAAAATTGTGAAATTGGCCTCAACTATAAACTTTTCCCTATGAATTTTGAATCTCTATTTATGAATGCAACACAATCACATGGACCTTTTATACAATTTTTTATCACCGAACATAAATCATATTCACATATCAATTAAATTTAAAGATACACATTATTTCACATGGTTTTGATGTTGGACCAACCTTTTACCCAATATTATTACTCAGTTCAGGATACTCATAGTTATATATGAAACTTCTATAGGCTGAATCTATCCAAAAAAACTTATCCATGTTGAGCTATACCAAAAATAAATATCTCATTTTCATTCATACTTTACATATGTAATGATGAATATTTTATTTTATAAAATTAACATAGATAAATATAACCAAAATATGCTAGTTCCAATTTCTTGATGCTTATTTCATATGATTCCTTCACTTCATAACTTGATTAAACTTGATTTATTATTGAATGTGGCCTTTGGCCTAATTTATGCTCACCATACACTCTCTTGATTCTATGGCATCACCTTACCATGCATATGTGGCCTTTGGATTTTTATTTATGTAACATTTATATGTCCCTTGTACACTACCTTTGGGCCTTATGTGTGACATTTTATGCAAACTTTATAACATCATGTGACATCTTACATGTGCCTTGTATGAGCCATTCAAATATTCTTTCATCACATTGTGTGACTTTTCTTACATGTTAATTATTTGATATTATGGTGCCATGATTTATATCATGCGCTAATATGTATCTATTAATATATTTATGGTGGCATGATATATAATGAACATATTACTTACCTGCTTTAATGATTCATCTATTCTATATTATTTCTACAATATATATTCAATACTTCAAATTTATTTACATGATTCGTACACTAATTGAATGTTATATTCAAATTACATGATACAATTAAATATATAATTTATCGTATGCTTCAATGTTATGTCTCTATGATTCTAATACAATTCAAATATATACCATGCTATTACATGATTATATCTTTCATAAATAATCTCTAGTTTTCTTTTGAGACCTTTTTTTTTTATGAAATTCCTTCATCTCAAAATGGGGCATCATAATGGTCTTATCTCAAATCTCTCACAAGAAATTTTTTTTAAGATTTTTTAGTTTACAATATGTAAAAAATAAAATTCAGACTATGGGGCATTCAAATTGCTTATGTAATCCACTCTCATACTTACTCAAGCACATAAACACTTGTGTGAAGATAGTTAAAATATTTATAAAAAAAATTAAAAATATTAAATTGGCATAATATACAGTATAGGAGGCATGATATACATTCACTTCTACACTAATACTCTAAAAAATTTAGAATTTTCGTTTCCAAATTTCGATGTTTAAGACAATTAACAATTAGAATCTAGATCCATATGAAACTATGTGATTCATATTTTTCAAGTAGACTATGTTTGATATTTTTGATGCTCCACATATTTGTTTCACTTTATAAATTCATGTATTGGTTCCCACCTCTTCTTTTTAGTTTAGCAAGGGAGCCATGTTTGAGCTTAATGACACTCAACCTATTGGTTACACTTTAGCAAATCACTTTGTTAGTTCCCATCTCTTAAAAATCATTATATATTAATTTATGAGGGTTGCAACACAAAATATTTCCAACTCAAGAATATTCACTTATTTTTAAATTGAGACTTGATCACTTCAAATTCACCATATGTTCAGCTACTTCTCCACATGCCTTAACAAGGGGGCATGGACATTCCTATGACAAAAAAAATTATGTACACACATTCAAGTTAAAATTTATGTCACTCTATAATTTTATGCATCACTAGAATAAGTTGGCGGGGGCGGGGGGGCCAGGGGTATGGGAGGATAGAATGTATACACTAAAATTTAAAAAATAAATGTTTGATAATGCTTGTTCTTGACAACTTTACCTTATTTTACCAATTCATTATTTTGAGAATGTACAATATCTAAGAAAGCCTTAAAAGTATTTAAATTATTGAGAGAAAATTATATACTTTCCTATTTTATCCCTATGCATAAGACACTTTAATTTCACTCTTGTTTATGGAGTTTCTCATCATTTTGGATAAGTGTACACTCAACAAACTGGAGGGCACTATGCACATTTTCAATAGTGTGGACTTGTCCCCTATGTTATAAAAACTATATTTTTGAAATGAAATTCTTATTAATAGATTTAACTTTCACATAAAAATATGATTATCATAAATATTAAAAATATATCTTTATAAAATCACATTTAGGATCACACTTGAAAGGACCTAACAATCACTTAAAAGGCATATTTATGATTTCAAAAGCATCTATTTTATTAGTAGAGATATTTATTTTATTTTTGTTATAATTTAAAAGTCCCTTTCTAAGTCTAACATTGTTTATTTTAGGTTGATGGAATCCCTTGTCAAGCATTCTAATCAAAATTTATAGTTGTATTCATATCATGTTTCCTTAAAGGATAACTACATCAGCTCGAGGCCCTTTGGGCTATGTAGGCAACCCTTATTCAATAAGAGATTTTTTGAGATAGATTAACCATTCCCACTTCCCCCATTTACCCTTCTTTTTAAATTTGATATTCTCTTGTGTGCTTGTGAAGGCCTAGGGTTATGATTTTATAGGTCTTTTGTGCATCAATTTGAGCTTTACATAAAAACATATCTAATTATGCACATCTCGATTTCTCACTAAGCTAAATAACCTAATCATCCATGGATTATTATAGTTGTTAAATTGATTAGTTACTTTTTTACCAAATTATAAGTCATATATTATTATGAGACAATTGTATGTTACTTTGATTTCATGATTTCATTACTATGGGTTAGTTGTATTGTAAATTATTCATATCATGATCATGTTAATTTATTGTTATATAATTGTTTTATGATATATATGATCATGTATCAAGATAACTACCTTATTATCATGAGTTGGGTACATGAGAGTTTTATTGCTTAGAGCATGATAGAGGACGAACTTAATTAGAGAGGATGACGTAGATAGAGGTGTTAGGGGATGACAAAGAAATAACTAGAACCCATGCACACACCACATTAAATAGTACATATATATGCATTATGTGGATTATTAGCATTAATAATTTTTTAAAGTTATTTACATTTAGATAATTTGATTTTATGTGTTAGTTTAATTTAATACTTATATGTGGAATAAATCTTGTGTCATTGCATTGTGGATATTATACGTAGGTTTAGACTATTCATGAATTGTTAATGCTTTGAAAACATAATTCCTTGTGAATAATATCTAGTTACTATTATATATAAACTAACCATAATGTCTTTATAATGTTTTAAAACATTAGATTATTATCATATGATATTTGGGAATATCAATATATGCCTCAATATACTGATATCAATATATGCCTTAATATATGAAGATAATAAAAGACATAGAGAGTCTATATAATGTAGTAATAACACAACAATTATGTTGTTATAATACTATTGTGATTGGTTTAATAGACATTCAACTTACCATTTTGGATAAATGAATATACTAGACTTTATATTAGTCTGGTTACTTTTAAGATCATGACATTTTTTTATCATTACTAAGTTATTGAAAAATATTTCATTATCTTAAAAACTATTTTAAGATTTAAACCTAGTCTTTCTTAGCATGAATAAGACTATCTTAATGTTAGAAGTATTAGTTATCATTGTGAATAATGTTCAAAGTGGAATTTTTGAATGGAATACACGAGATTGTTACATAAAAGGTCATGCAAGGATTTTAAACAAAGATAATGATTAATGTTTTGAGGAAAGTTTGAGTAAGAGAAAGATTAGGAATTTTATTAGTATATGTAATGGAAGTTAACTAAGTTTAGTCTCTATTTGGAATGGATAATTTATATTATGCATGTAATATGAATTGGGGAACTAATAGTGGAATGCACACTCGAGTTGAGGAAGAGAGAGAAAAATAAGGATAAGAAGAGAGTGGGAGAAAAGAATGGGATGAAATAGACAAAGAGTAGAGGATAAAGAGGAGAGAGGAGAACATGAAGAGAAAAGAGAATGAGAGAGAGAATTATAGTTTGTTTAGTTGCAAAATGGAAGGTTTTAAAGGTTGTTAATGTTATTTTGATTATTTCTTGTCTTACAATAATTTTGTATGTAAGAATGTCTTATAAGGATTTTTGAAAATGGTTTGCATTGTGTATGGATATGGGTTTAGCCATGTGGATGGATCAGCCATCCATAACACTAAATTACTATACCTTAAACCCCTATGAAATAAACTAGTATTTTGTATAGGAAAATGCTAGGGTTTATGAGATTTAACTATTGAAATGGAAAATGCCCTAGATTAGGAAATTTAGAACTTGGATATATATATATATATATATATATATATATATATATATATATATATAAATATAAATATATATAAGGATTAGGTTTTATTTTATAAATCATATTATATACAATATACTTAGGTGGTAGTCTAAATATTAAGTATATTGATATAATATACAATTATAACGTATGTTAGTTTTAAACAATGTTGGGTTCAAATAGATTTGTAAGTAAATTGAGTATACTGTTGATTTGGGTTATATATGTTAACCCAAATCAATAGTATAATGAATTCACTTAAAAATCTATTTGAGCCCAACATTGTTTAAATCTATCATACACTAGACGTATATTATATAAATATATTTTGTATTTGGATGACCATATAACTAAGTATATTGTATATAATATGATTTTTAACACACACACACACACACACACACACACACACACACACACACACACACACACACATGCCTAGGTTCTAAATTTCCTAATCTAGGGAATTTTCCATTTCAATAGTTAAATATTATAAAACCTATTATTTTTCCATACACAATACTAGTTTATTCCATAGGGGTTTATGGGATAGTGGTTTAGTGTTGTGGATGGTCGATCCATCCACATGGCTAAACCCATATCCATACACAATGCATATCATTTTCAAAAATTTATACAAGATAATTTTACATACATAATTATTTTAAGACAAGAAATAATCAAAATAACACTACCGACCTTTGAAAGCTTTAATTTTACAATTGTATGGATCAGAATTCTCTAGAATACTAGTCCGTATAGTTGCAAAATGGAAGCTTTCAAAGGTTGGTAATGTTATTTTGATTATTTCTTGTCTTAAAATAATTATGTATGTAAAATTATACAAACCAAAATTCTAGAGAATTGTGCTCCATATAGTTGAAAAATGGAAGCTTTTAAAGCTTGGTAATGTTATTTTGATTATTTCTTGTCTTAGAATAATTCTATATGCAAAATTTTCTTGTAGGGATTTTTTAAAATGGTATGTATTGTGTATGGATATGGGATAAGCCATGTGGATGGATCAGCCATCCAAAACACTAAACCATTATCCCTTAAACCCCTATGGAATAAACTAGTACTGTGTATGAAAAAATAATAGGGTTTATGAGGTTTAACTGTTGAAATGGAAAATGCCCTAGAATAGGAAATTTGTAACTTGGGTGTGTGTGTGTGTGTGTGTGTGTGTGTGTGTGTCTATATATATATATATATATATATATATATATATATATATATATATATAAGGACTAGGTATTATTATAGAAACCATATTATATACAATATACTTAGTTAGATGGTAGTCTAAATACAAAGTATATTGATATAATATACATTTTTAGTGTATAATAGATTTAAACAATGTTGGGATCAAATAGATTTGTAAGGAAATTTAGTATACTTTCGATTTGGGTTAACACACACACACACACACACAGAGGATGAATATAAAATTAGGGTTGTCATATATACATAATGACTATGTATTTATGCTATTCAAAACAATGACTATGTATGTGTATTAAATGCATATATATGTCATTCAAAATAGTGAATATATATATGTGTTGGGATTGAGTTTTCATTTTATTTGACACACACACACACACACACACACACACACACACACACACACACATTGACTATGTACTCATATAATTCAATTTAGGGTAGATATATTTTTGGACTATGTATGATTAATACATAAAACTATATATATATATATATATATATATATATATATATATATATATATATATATATATATATATATGAATACACTATAGTCTTATGTTTTAAACACTGCAAACATTTACAAACTATGCACTTTATTTTAAAAACTATGTGTATATATATGAAAGAATAAAGTATGAATTCATAATAAAAAGTGTGTATGTATGAACTATATGTTAATTAACATTCAAAATGGGGAGGATGTATAAATTGTGTATGTTCATCTTTTAAAAAATAGGGAACATATGTTTGAGGACTGTGTATACATTTAAGTTATAATGTGAAATGATATAGGTTCAGATTCCCTTTTAAAACCTATAGTGAAATTGGAAGTCTTTAAGCTTATGAGTCTCACTTTCAAAAAGTTGACTGTGTCAAGGTCTATGAATTTTAGATGTTGATTTGATTTTATGGATACATATAGAAACTCAAAATGAGTATAAACCTTCAATGGATAAATTAAGTCTAAGTGAAGGTCTGTATGGTCAATTTTTATTAAACTCTATTTTTGTTATTTAGAGATAAAGAATATATAGTCTAAAGACTTAAATTGGGGGAAAATAAGGAAATTGATATGGCATGGATTTGATCTTAATAAAATTATATCTTTTATGTAGGAATAAGTGATTCAATATAAGGGTCTTAGAAATATAGAAACCCTAGATAGAACTTAATGCCTTTTTCATGAAAAGCTAAATAGCTATTAGAATGACATAAGTTTTCTATAAAGAAAAATGGAAAAATACTTTAATATGACATAACACTATATATATATATATATATAATGGGATATATATTATACATGGTGCATAAATATACATAATATATCTATATGAGAACTTAGGTTCTCATATACATATATAGCTTATATTTATACACTGAGATTCATGCCTATAATTATAGATTCTTACTAGTAAATTAAGTCACATAATCCTAAGGGATAAGATACTATAGCTATATGCATTAAGCCTCCTGAATGTATAATAGGTTACATAAAAGAAAGAATATGCTTTTTGTTTATGAGTTAATTGATCTTTTCAATAATTATTACTGTTGTGTGTAATTGAGTAGTATGTACAATAAACTATGATACTATGGGTTGCACTACATTTGAATCTACTTATATAAAATTAAAAAACATGTAGTCTAAGTATATATAGTACCTATTTGGTATAAACTACATTTTTTATGTTTATTATTTATGTGCTGAATAATATAATAGAGATTAAATCATACATTCGATAGACTAAATGTATGTATTATGATTATTCTTGTATTTAGTATGATTTATACTTGGAAGTAGACAACAATCTATATGAATCTATTGGTTATTTAAATATTAACCAAATCTCATATTATTGGTACTAACTAAGTAGTGAGACAGACTTCACTAGCTTACTAAGCACCACCAATCTCAGATGAAGGTAATCTGATCAAGTGGTGTGTATGAATTTGACTAATCTCAGAGATTAATAACTATTTAAAAATTTATTCAAAGTAATGTTTAGTTAGACATTATAATTTCATATGTATGGTTTACATGTTTATGTGATATCATGTTAGAGCGTATTTTATTTATGATACACATCATGTATTAGAAATCTTATAGCACACGTGTACCAATTATCTTTGGATTATCGCACTGTCACTATCTACCCATCCATGAAGGGAGAGCCATTATCTATTTATGGGATAGCACATGGGATTTATGGTTTGTTGTTGGTTTGAAAAAATGATCGAATGATGCTATCCCTTCCCACAATAATGCTTATTAGAGACTACACTTGTTATTATTAGACATACTAGAGTTCATGAGACTCATGCTCCATGGAGCATTGTATCTATTATTGCATTTATTATTTAGACGTAATGCTAGTTAGAAATGTAATTATTTAGTCATTATACATTGATAATAGTGGTTGTATTATTATGTTAGTCATGGCTAGATTTTATGTAATTGCTTTCTTTATATAGTTATGTTTTCTTATAAGTGATGCTAGTAATCAATAACTATTAAATGTTACATGTTTACTTTATGTTTAACATAGTATGTATACTAAGATCACTAATTAGATTCTCATGGTGTAATCTAATAAAAGAATATATAGAATATAATTTATAAAAAAAATTATATCATCATTCTTGTAAATCTTAGTGGGGATGTTACGTATTCAGTTGTAAGAGAATAAACCCAAAATTTTACATCTATCACATAGTCTAACTTGAAAAAATCACAATAGAGGACAAAACACTTCGCTCCTATTTACCTCCTATGGACTTATCAAAATAGACAACAAGCCACTATTTTTTAATGCATTTATGTTTATATTTTTTAATGTAATCAAAATTTATAGAATTTTTACACAATATGAAATAAATTAATTTTCAAGGACAATTATATAACCCTAACCTTATCTTTATATTTATATAATTTATAAATTATTAAAATTATGTAGACCTATGTATTTACTGTATTTTGTCTTATATATCAATCTAGATAATCATTAATATTTTACATTTCTATTTACAATTAATTGTATTTCATAATTGAAATGCCTCCTCACCCCCCAAAACAAACAAACAAACAAACAAGTAAATAAATAAATAAAGAAATAAATAAATAAATTTGTAATTGTATATCAGAGTACATTTTTAGATGCATATCAGACCTAATACCTCACTTTTTGATGTAAGCAATAAAAATTCAACACAATCGCATATGTGCAACTAAAACTAAAGGAGGTGAATTGAGGTAATTAGCTATAGGTAACTACATACAAAGGGTGCTATGGAAAAGTATGTTACCTTCATTTATGTTTATGGGGTTCAAGGTGTATCAATGTACACATACACAGATAGGATATGAGTGCCATATGTGGAACTCATTCTTCCACATATGATAGTTTATAGGTCCTTAACCCTAGGTAAATACCTCAGTCTCCTTAGTGGGTTTCAATTCCAATCGAAGATGGTTAATGTCTTAGGATCAGTTTAACTAAAAATGATAACTCTAAAAACCTATGTTATCATTCAGGTAAAATATGTTTTTTTAAAAAATTACAAGTTAATTTTATTGATCTAATCTCATAATCAAATATTATTTCTAAAAGTAAATTATAAAAAATAAAAATCAATTCAATACATAAAGATTTATGTTAAATTACCATAAGTATACAACAAAAATATCATTGCATAAAAGAGAGCACAAAAAAGAATAGATTGAAACTCAAGGCTTCATAGTGCTACCAGTCAAGGTTATTAATTACCTCACAATGTACCATTGCAAATATGTTCTTTATTTAGTTCACACATAACACTCAATTAATAAGCATGAATATTATTATTTGAATAATCAAATGGTGATATAATTAGGATCAACATCATTATTCATTAATAAAATTGATGGGAAACCTATAATTGAAACCATATTATGACATTATATTGGCATAGCCAATGCAATATAACAAAATAAGAGAGTGTTTGATGAAATCAAAACATATTACAACCAAGATTCTTTATATTCAAATAATCATTGATCATACAATCATTTATAATGTTAATGAGAAATAACATATTCAATTCATACTTCACATATATTCCAATCATTTCTAGTTATATTTTAACTTAGATAAATAAACATCTATCATCTTTACTATTCAAATAGAAAATAATTCATTACATAAATAATCCTCTTTATATAATATTTTCCATTATCATCTAAGGTAATATATTTCATCATCAATAAGTATAATAAAATATCATATTATAGATTTGAAAAAGTATACTCTAAGCTTGTATTCAATAGGTTTTTAAGTAAACCAAATGACTTAAAAGTACATGAATAGCATAATATTTTCATACAATTGAGTGCATACAACTCATTCAAATAGGTATTTCAGCCAAGTTTCAAGTTGAGTGGAACCCAAATAAAATGTTCTACTCAAGGACATCTTATAGATTAATATTGGTCATGCCATGGTATAGCAATGCAACAATTTTAACCAATAGAAAAAAGATAGAAGCACATGCAGTCCATATGGGTGAAATGCAATAAGTATGCATATATCCATCACTTTTTTATACAATATCAAACAAAGTAGAATATGATATTCAACTATTTCATTTTATACATTAGATTAATCTATCATAATTTTAGAATCAACTCTATATTAATTCATTTAAGAATTAACATTATATTTAATTTTAAGGCAATCCCTTTAGCAGACTAGTCAAATCAAAATTTTTACTCATTTCCATAAATATTTAATTTTAAATGAGAGAATGAAAGAAATAGTTTTAGATTTAATATATGCAATATACGTACCTTTATACACAACCAAGTTTGTCTAAAGTGTGTATTAGAGGAAATGATTTCATTTAGGTTTTCGTATGCACCAACAACAAGTGTAGTTGGACTAATCAAATAATCCATGCATAGCTTAAACATCTAAGAAATCTCCATGTTCTATACAACCTCTTATGGTTACAACATCACATACAAACTAGTTCACAAATATTTATTTAATTGAATCAATAATAACCATTATTATATTGAATTCTAATTTACTCATCAAATACAATCTATATGATTCTACATCAAGTAAACACTATGTCTATAACTGAGTAAAATTTTACATATAGCGGCCATCAAGAAATCTTATTTAACTAAACAAGATCTCATAACTGTATCAATAGATTAATACTGCATTATTAATATTAAAAGATTACTCTAAATTAGCAATAATAATGGGAACTATCTAAATATCCCAATAAATTAAAATGTAAAATAAATTACCTTCAACAATTTGGTAACTTTAACTTCTTACCATATAAGCAACATTTAATCTTTGCATTCCTTTTTCTATATTCCATTAACATAGGTTAAAATACTAACATAATCAACCAATATCAAATCAATATAACATATTAAATATGTTCATGAATTAAATAACATTAAATATTAACAAATAACTAAAGAATGTATAATAACATAAAAGAACTCATTAACACTTACTTTATATTGTTCACAAGATCATCCAAGAATGGATAAATAATAATTGAATTGGACAAACCTTCTAACTAGCCCTATGAGCCCAACCATCATTGGCCCTTACAACCCCAACCATCAGTTAGATGGTAGTTTCAATAACCAGAGATGAGAAGGGGGTTCTAAGCAAGTTAGATTCTGACCCATTGGACATTTCAACACAATAACATAACACAAATGAAAGATAAACAATCACCATTCTAAGGTAAGATAGGAATAACTAACCCATCATCAATTTAAATCATAAGTGGGGATAATTGATTGTAGGATAACAAAGGATATAGTAATGGATTAAAAATTAAATCCATTTATATAGCTTCTAGAAAAACCAACTTGGATCCCCCTCCAAGTATGTCGCCAACCAATGTTGTCTCGACTACAAATTTATGACCCAGGTGTTCAAGCATACTGACTAAATGCTTAGTTATTTATGTCTAGTTTGGGAATGGTGACCCAACAAGGATGTAGTCAAAACTAAAGATTACAACATATAAGTCATTCATACAACATCCCAAACAACATTCAATCATTCTAACAAACATTAACAATACTTAATTATTTAAATCAAAATCAATATAAAAATAATCTTTTCAATAAAACAAAACATTTTCAAGTTCCAAAATCAAGCCCTTATATTCATATAAATAGATTAAACCTCAATAAACTTCACAAAAAATCTTCAAGTTCCAAGAGAATATAAACACATAATATTTATGTTAAAAACCCAATAGAGGTAGGCCACCAAATAGCATGTAGGAAAAACTCTAATAAAACACACACAAAATATTCCCACAACACAATTACCTCAAACATAACATTTAAATATTATATAGAAGGCCATTAAAAGAAACACAAAGACAGACACACACACACACACAAAATAATAGGTACAATTAAACAAAATGTAAATATAAAACCTAATCAAAGATTTTGTTTAAAATAACCCATGATTATGTATTTATAAAAATGCAGTTAATGAAAAATAAATAAACCCATTTGATTTCAAATTTAACCCAAAGCATAAATCATCTTGAAATCACATACGAGTGCCTCGTCATCTTATCAATGAACCCATTTTAATATCTTCCTTAAAAATCCATTATAATAACATGCAACTCATCCCCAAAAGAATCCATGACCAATATATAAGAAAAACATAGTTGTCAAGTAATAAAGAAAACCACCAAAACATTTCCATAATTTTACCAACATCAAACAATATTAACATACAACCATGAATGACAATATCATGACCTTAAATTGAATAAACTAGATAGGAATACATTCCAAGAAATCAATGATGAAATTCAATCTTTATAATATAAAAAACACTAGGATTTAAATAGGGGTTGAGACACATTTAATATACCAGTTCACATAACCCAAAAGAACACAACAACACATATATATATCCACTTCAAGTGCAAGATTAGTTGAAAATAACCTAGTTAAAAAATAAATCCAATGCATGAAAATAAAACCACGAAACCCAAAACCCATTATTCAATAGTAGAGTAAAAAACCCAAATGGGTAATAAAATAAAAAACCCATAGAGCTCTTTATAATAAATGCACACAGTCAACCCATTCAAATGGATAATGAAAGCATGCGAACACAATAATAAAATGCTTTAAAATCCAATATCCAAATGATCATACAATTGATAAAAAATCATATTATATATAATTATATATATATATATATATATATATAATTAATTTTACAAATTTACATGCAAAATGAGAATATTGATTCATATCAAGTGTTGGATATGCATCCAAAATTCTTAAGACTTCTGGCTACGTATGCAACCTCTTTTTTTTCAAGATTTTTACTTAAAATAAATAATAACCAAACATAGTCTAGAAGCTTACCTAAAAAAATGTAGAAGGATAAAAATCACACAAAAATCTAGTAGAGATAGAAATAAAATGAATGAACCTTGTATTAACCAAGCCATGGTGAAAAACACCCTCCAACATGCATTAAAAACTAGTCAAGTACTTCCCACTATTTCATTCTATTTTTATCTATCTTCCTACTCCCATCTAATCTCTCCATCCACCACCTAGCTCCCCATGTCATCCATCCAACTTCCAATACCCACTCAATGCCCATATTCAATGTGAGGAGAGAGAAATCCTCCTACGTTGCCACTGAACACATCCCAAATCACTCCCACCAAAATTTCCAATTAATTCAATGGTCATTAAATAACCATCTAGAATAGCCTAATTGATTAACTAATAAAATAATCAACTCAAACATAATAAAATGAATTAATATTAATAAAACCAATTAACAATTTAAAACTAATTCAAATATTTATGCTATCAAACCAAATAACCATGCCACCACCTTTTAACAAGTAGTCTAGGTAATATTCGAAGGGTGGTGAGGTGTGTCATGGGTAGGTCTAGGTAAGTCCTTAGGAAGTCCACATCCAAGTAAGTAAGCAAAGTCTAAGCAAGCAGAGTTCGAACAAAAGGGGTGGTGAGTTATTCATAGAGGTGAGAGGAGTTTGTTGTGGGTAGCAAAACAATAATAATAGAAAGCAAAATGACTCCAAACCAACATGAAACAATCATACAAAATAGTACAAAAATAAAATGTGATAAATTACAATGTTGAGATAGTGACATAACAAATGAATAATCAAGATCATCCAATGGTGGGGAATAAAATAAAAAAATATGAATACCTATCAAAACTCATCCAACTACTCAGAATTCCCTTTGGTACCCCAATGTACCACTAACAACATCATCTTAGATCATAATATGGTACCTTCAACCATAAATGTTTTTCAGCAGTCCCTGATTGAATAATCAATAATAATTATAGAACTATAATAGAATATTAACTACAGTAGTAATCTATAAAAATCATCAAGTGCAGAATTAAAACATGCCATGTCATCAACAAGCAGCCCAAATATCATTGCATCAAGTCCAACCACATAATCCAAATAAAGTAAAATAAATAGTAGATAGTTATAAATCAATAACAATAATATTTAAAATAGTATATCAAATCATAAAAAGGTGAGGTCGTAACATTAATTAATTATAGTCTAAACAAAACAGATAAATATGTCACCTATCTTCAATTTTCTTAGACTTGTATCCTTACACTAAGGGATAAATTGAAGTTGGGAATGGAAAAAAATATTATATAAAGGTGGATTAGAGATAAATTATTCTTGTAAAATGTGCAAGAGGAGGTTGGTTAAGTGATGGAAACTATAATATATAATACACACACTAAAATAAATTAGGTAATATATGGTTGAGAGGAAGATCTATATGAATTTGAAAATATGACATGGAATAATGTATTAAAACTTGATAAGTATGGAATATTTATTAAATACCACATGTAATGTGCATGTGTAGGAGCTCATTATTCATTTCAATTACATGGTTTGTATGATTCATGATAATTTGTGTAGAAAAGAAATCCATATCACTAAAAAATACTTAGATTAGGAATAAGCATTTTTGTGCAACATTTGTTGTGTGGATAGTACTTGGTAGAAGAATAAAAGTGCATATCTATGCACATAAATTATTTAAATATTTGAATTATAAATTTAAGGTTTTTGTGTAAAGGTTTACTCATGTAAAGAGGTGATAGTTTGCACAATAGGCATATATGGATGACAAATTGAGAGATTGTGCATGTAGGTTGTCACAAATCTATCCCATTAACTATTTGGTGCTTGTAAACACCACAAAGATGGATAAATAATATTCATACACATATTATGTATGAGTTACAGATTTATAGTTGGTGAAAAAGAATGAAAACTTTCTAAAAAATCATAATAACCTCATGTGTGTATAAATATTATGGTCTAAGTCATTGAGGTTGTTATAAATTAGAATCATAATACATAGAACTGAGTATTATAAAAACACTATGAGTTATTTCAACATTTGATAGAATAATAATGCCAAGTTACATTCACTTAATTTGTCTATTTTATATGGAAGAATTTACACATATGTGACATGCATGTCACACTCCATCCTATGGGATGACCTTAAAAATTTATATACTTCCACGTGATTTATCTATTTCTCATTCCATGACTATTTATTTAGGATTATCCTTAAGGATGGTTGAGTCAAAGATGATATAGGTGATGACTGATTCATTTGGGTTGGCTTGGGCCTAGGAGGTGATTTATTCATTAGTAGTGATGGATTAGAAGATGCATTAGGAGAATATTATGTTGATTTTGACCTAGATACATTGTAGCTCCCATAAATTCCAACTTTTTATTTTCCTTCCTCATACAAAACCTAATCATTAGGTGAGGATCTGGCCATTTTATTTGTGAGATTGAGGTTGACTTATGCTTCCCCCTCAAACTATGAAAACTTATTTCCTTCACCCTTTTTAACATCCTTGGTCCAAGTGACCCTAATTATCACCTCAAGTTCAATTTGAATTTATTCTTCCTCTATGGGTAGTTTTTTCTCATTAGGAAAACATATTTTATTCCTCTTTGTAACCAAGGGATCACTAGGATATAATGGTTCAATGTATTCATCTACACATGTCCCTTTAATTATTATTCTCTTACAAATCCTTCCATTTTGGTCTAGGTTTTTCCCAACGTATTTATACTTAAAATTTATTAGGGGCATGATGTTCAAATTTATTATTTTTATTGGATGGTTTCAAAGTGTAAATCAAGTGGCATACCTTCTCATTCACCATTTATACCAATAGAGGGTACATCAAAATTGAATCATATTCATAATCCCCATCTTTTAACATGATCTCCATACTAGGATAATTAAATGTATACCTCAATACTAAGATATCCTCATATAATCCTTCTCTATTTATCTTCTTTAATGAAATTTTAGAAATTATGTTTAGGAATTTATCTACATACTTAGTTGGTAATCCATATAGAATTTTAAGCAATTATGTAACTCCATGTGTGGATTTCAATTTTACTTTAACCAAATAATTATGGATCTTCACCCAAAATATGCATGGTCTCCATAGGATTCAAGGAACTCCTTGGGTATTATCCATCTATTTAAAATGGTTGCAACAAATGTATCATATGACTGGTCCATATCGATATTATATTTTTTATGATTCACATAGGCCAAGTGTGCATCATGTACTTCTATGCATATGAGTTTTTCCATTCCATGTGTTTGAACGATGCCTCATGAAGCCCATCTAGGATACTTATGTTATAATATAGAATAAAAATAAATATTACTCTCCATTTGAATGGTCATTGCTTTAGATGAACTTATTTCATTCCTATAATTAATTTAGCAAACATATATTGCATGAAGTTAAAATAAACATCATTCATTATAATATGATACAACATGTACACATTTATTTATTTCCAAAGCTTGAGTGTGCTGAAAAAATAACTTCCCAATGATTAAATGGGACATAATTCACATTAGCATGCCTACAAAATAATCAATGGTCATTATATAACCCTATTTTTGAAACTTATTATATTTTATTTCTTGTCATGTCAAGTTTAATGTTCTCTACCTTATCTCTAAGTATATCCACCTTTTATATACATGAAATAATCAAATTCATCCTCATTCAAAAAATGTATAACCTAACTTCATGCATGCATGAAATCAAGAAATCAACCAATTTATCTAGTTTTCCAAATAATGGTAGCTATCATGGTTATGATATGCTATTCAATTATAGCGCATGAGTGATGATGATGGATTTGAATGGTATGTAATTTGTATTATCCCTCATTTTAATGATATAATAATATTATTTCAGTATTTGTTTTTTACTTAGGCATTTTGTGACTAAAGTCATCGATGGTTCAATATCTTATGAATGATGTCAAAATTTCACCCAAAAAATTATCTTTACGAACATAACCATAAGAATAGCAAGAGGAATTTAATATATTATTTTATTTAGCTTAATAACATTAATGGGATATTATATTTATTATTCAATGGTCACCATGTCTTTCCCCTCTACCATGTCATACATACACCTAAATTTTTCATCATGTTGATGTCATTTTCCACAATGTTTCCATTAGGTACAACTTATTTAAAACCCATTTCCTCCATTGTTGTTCTCCACATGCCATTCCATTTGTGTGTGATCCTATTCACCATAGACCTCATGTATCTAGATACGTGGTCATTTCTGTGTGTGCATCCACCTAATTCCTTAGATAGTGTTTTGATCCATTTTCCTCTTTTCTAAATTTCTCCATAATGATTATGTACATTTCCTGAAATGCATATAATAATTTTTTCACTCTTATGACATCCTAATGTGTTGATTATTATACCATATTAAAATAATACATGTTAATTCCACTATTAATTACTATGTACAAATGAGGTAATATAATTACCTATTTTAATAATTTATAAATGAAGATGATATAGGTTTTGAACTACCTAAAAAATGAGAGCATGTATCAATGAGAATAATTTTTTTTTATCTACTTATAAAATTAAAACATATAATGTAAATTATTTGTCAAATTAACACATATGATTTTAACTTTATATCAAATGATAACACATACATTTGAACTATATATCAAAGCAGATTGTACAAATATTGAATAATATATCAAAATGATAACATGAAACATTTAAATAACTATAATTGAGAATATATATATATATATATATATATATATATATATATATATATATATATATATATATATATAATGAAAACATATAATTTTAACTATCTATCAAATCAACAAAATCTATGAAATTTCTTCCAAATGAGATTATTTGAATGATTTAAATAGAATATACACCATTTAGAAAATGATCATTATAAAATTATAACATTCTATCCATAAATTGGATTCTTTAGGAAATTGGTTTATCCCTAATTCCTTATAGGATAAGGTGGGATACAGTTAAGAGGTACATGATTTAGATTGATTACCTCTAATAGGATTACCTGCATATTTGTAAATGCAAAATTAGGGCCCATGTAATTCTCCTAACTACTCATGGGTTCCACTAGTTAAATGGATAGATATAATCCCCAATAAAATAATAAATGTTTTGAACTCTCAATAATAGTTTAACAACCATATATCATTCTCAATCATGAATTCCATTATGATTTTAGGGTCATGTTCTAGGGAGTACACCATCTCCCTTCAAGAACTAAATAGTCAAAATAATGTTTTTTAAAATAAAATAAAACATCACAAGTACATTCTTAGATATATACATGTTGGACCTAGCCATTAAGGAATGTGTGCATACAATCAAAGAAAAACCATTACATACAATAAAAATATAATCCTTTGGAGGGATCATATGATTTGTTAAGTTTGAGTCATATTACTATGGTTATTACATTTAGAGAATACTATAAAAATAATAAAATTGGAAATAATACGATACCATAATCATTCCATAATTCCCATTTAGATTAAAGGATATGTATTAAAATAAAATAATTCTAGTAACATAGTGCAACATATTTTTATTAGCACTATGATCAACTTGAAGATAACAATATATTACTTTTAAAATAATTTTGATGAAAAAAAGTCATAAAAAAGAGTACAATTTTCAAAGCTTATTTGGTCATAGGGGAGATAGTGGGATCAAGCTTCCAAAGAACTCCTCTAACATTCGTACAACCCTCGCTCATAAAACACTTGCGTAATTTTTTTAAATTCTCAATTAAGTGGTAACAACATGTATATTATGCATAGTTAAAATTATAAAATTCATTCATATAATCCAAAAGATATGGAAATATAAAATCAAATAATCTCATCCACATAAAAGGCAAAAACATAAAGATGAGCATATAAAAATTCCACCAAACAATTTTAGGTTTAGTGAATAAGAAAATAATAAATTTTAAACTTAAGAATGGTATGATTTAATTTAATTATTTAAGAACATTAATGTTTGATAAGGGATATAGATGCCATTCTACATCCTTTATCTATATGTTAGATTCATACATCACTCCATGGGTACTTCAGTCTCCTATACACCACTTGTATATGGATTTCAAGTACATATCATCAACATTAATTACCAAAAATAAATTATAAAATAGTAAATATATCCAACATGTCACATATTCAAGTCACTTTCATCACAATTATGTGATAAGTCCATGTACAACCAAACAAAAAAATAGAACTACTCTATGGGAGTACATAGACTTCCTTAGAAATGGACAAGCATAGGGATTAATAATACATGATATCACAATAAAAATACCATAAAAAAGTGAAGAAAAACCCACTAATAATGTCCCAACATAAAAAAACCATAAAACACATAGATAGTAAAATTTATCCCCATAACTCATTCATGTTACATTCATGTAATATTTTGTAAGGGAATGCACTTCAATTTGCTAAGACACGACCACATATAAATCAGATCTTATAATTTCATCCAAGTTTAAATACCATAATCAACATTAATTATTTAAATGGGTCATGTTTATTATGTGTTTAAAAAAATATACAACCCATTTTTATAAGGGTCTAACTAATTTCAACATATTCATATATTCCAGACTACATGGATCTTAAATGTAATTTTGATGGTCCAAAATGGGATTTAGATTCTTTTAGGGAATACTTAATTTATCTAAATTGATCCTATATAAATTTAGTCAATCTATGAAACTAATTCCTACTAGCTCAACAAGTGTCTAATACAATATCTGCATTAGATCCCCAAAAAATCATAGGCATTTAATGAGTTTCCTAGAGTGCAAGAAATTATTTATTAGTCTTGTGCTTATGACACATTGCTTCATATTGACCTAATTTCACCATGAATTATGTCTAAAATTCCACCTAATTTTGATGTAATTTCATCATAAAATTAACTTGAAATATTATTAGACTATGCATTTGATGATGTTTTTGAGCATTCTATTTCATCTGAGGTCAAGCCTACTAAAAAGATTCCTAATTACATGGTTGTCACAATTTTTATAAAAGCTAAAGTATAATCTCAAAACATTCCAAAGCAACACAAACTAGAATCCCAAGAAAAGAACAAAAATACCTTCTTGGATTCATATGGAAATCTCCTTCCTTTTCATGAGATACTTTGCACTCATCAGAGATCAATAACACAAGTTCAGAAAACCACTCATAAAAATTATGGTTCAATTTATTATAGATAAACTAATAGTAATAAGTTATAACTTTCTTATTATTATTTTTAATCTAATAAAATCAACTGAAATAAATTACCCCTATTTGGTCTTTTGGGTTACATTTATATTTATAAGCAAAAATGTTCTTGTTCAATTCAATGGTTTATGTTGCTTATTATGTTTCTATATTTTTGCAATTACTGTTTTCTAACTTATCTTCTTTTCTTTGTATTGACATTATCAATAGATATTTTGTTAATTCATTTATTTAAAAAAATTACTTTATAAATAAACCACTCTATCAATATATTGAGGGAGGTTATCAACTATGAGGTTTAGTCTTCACGCTCCTTCACTTTATATAGAAGATTTTATTATTAGAGATAGAATATATGGATAATGTGTTATCCATAATGAAAAAATAGTATTCTCTACCTACCTCAAGGGTTATCCTGATATGTTGACTCTTGTTCATGAGGGAGCTCTCAATCAATCCCTACAACAAGCTTCAAACTTTAAAACCCAGGTAAACATAATATTTATAATATAGTTTCTATACATTATGTAGCATACCTATTATTTAATTCCCACAACCTAATTCACATACACCCACCTATAGTTATTAACATAATCTAAATCTTAAAATAAAGGGCATGATAGAAAAACACTCATTTTTACTTTTTCATATATATATATATATATTCATATTGTAAAGGAAATATTTATGTAATCATATATACATAGTACATATCAGGATCATAAAAAAAATACTAGAGATAAAGGAGGTAGCCACTATAGGATAAAAAGTTCATATTCATGAGAAATGAAGTTCTTATACAATTCAATCAATGGAAACCCCTTTGACAATTCACAAAATACACACACTTATAATAATATCTTGGGTAAATCTATGAATAAATGCTATTATGGGAGTTCATGTCATACATTTAAACAACTTACTTTGAAAGGCAAGATAAAAAAAAAAAGCTACCATGAAAGTTCAAATATTTTTGGGTTTAACCTAATTACCTACCTCATTGCAAATTGTCTCTTGATAATTACCTTCATAGCTTCAATGTGATCCTATTGGAGTATGTGAATTTATTGTGAAAATTTATCCAAAGTATCCATAGAATCATTATGCTTTGACCATGTTTCAATTTCAGATCTAGTAGATGTGTTGAGAGAATGCATGCCAAAAGTGCATATTAGGTTTGAATTCTTACATGTATAAAATTTTTAACATGATATAAAGCCAATGTTAGTGTTCGCTAACCTCAAACTTGGTATGGTTTCGAGGTGTATTGAAAATTTATATCCCCAAACCTATAAAGAACAATAAAGTCCCATCAAAAAATGAGCAAGTGAATTAGTGGAAGAATAGTTCACCAACTAAAAATAGGTCTTAAGAATACTTAACATAATCTTCACAGAATGTAGGAAAATTTTGGATTTATTAAAAATATGCTAATTGAAGAATCCTTGAAGGCTAATTCTCTCATAAGGAAGGGGAATTTGAAAAAAATATTCAATCTAATTTATGTGAATATAAACTTTCCTTTTAATGACCCTATGAACATATTCAATGTATATGATAAAAACATAACAATCAAACATCAATTCAAAGCTTAAAATCATCGAGGTATGCATTAAAAATAAAAGAATGTATTCTCAAAGCACATATATTATATATATATATATATATATATATATATATATATATATATATATATATATATATATATATATATATATATATATTACAAAAATGAAATGTCAAAAGAAGAGTCATTGCAATAAACAAACCATAAGAATATAAGGTCAACAAAGTTGAAATCATAGCTTAGAATGTTTTATATCTAAATAAACATGTTTGATACTAAAATGTTTGCAAATCATATGAACATGGTACCTATTAAAATCTCTCTAAGTTTTAGTTGATGGTAAGAAAAAAAGTTTCATGACATGTCCAAAGAAAAATACCAAGCTAAAGAAAAATGTAAATGCAAGATCTAGTAAGTTTCCATTCTTCATAATTTGAATTAAAAAAAAAACTTCCTTACTAGCAAATTCAATAAGGTTCCAAAGCATAGAAAATATTCATTGGTTTATTTTGTAAGGCTATTAATTAATATTATCCCTTTTTAGGATATTTTCTAGATACAATAAAATATATAAAATCCAAACACAATACATATAAAGTTGAAGATAATATTAATCAACAATAACTCTTATATATTAAAAATTCAACACAACTTACATACGGGTAAGTGCATGGAGTTGGGGGATAATTCCATGGATATTTTTGCTAATGCAATTGTGTTATTAAATAATGTGTTCACATTATTTAATTACCACAATAACATTATTTAAATTATGGCTTGATAATTATTGAGTGATAATGCAACCACATTATTTAAAACAATAATATGGCTATGTTAATAATGTAATCACATTATTATTGGTTTCAATAACATGATCGCATTACCTATGTAACCAAAAAAATAAAAACTATAACCCAAATGCAAAATTCCTCATTTTGCAGTCAAGCTTTCATTGTTTCCTATGTGTTTCCATTCCACGATTGCATTTTAGGTGAGAGAGGCTAAACCTTGCTAGAAGTCATCCCAAAAAGTTACAAATCGATGATGATACCACATAAAAGAGATAAGTGCTAAAAATATACACATGTTAACCCTAAATTTTGGCAATTTTTTGTTTTTTTCATTATTTAATTGGTAATTTATTTATTTTGATCAGTCTATCCTACTAATCCTCCTATTATTATGCCGAACCCTCCTAATTATCCATATAACCCTCTTGTTCCTCCTCTTAACCATCCATAAAACCCTCTTGTTCCTCCTCCTAACCCTCCTATAGTTTCACAAAATCCCCTAGGCTATTAGGAGAGTCTAGTTGACCACATTGTGGAAAATAAAATTGAAATTGAAAAATTAATTGGGAGAATGAGGGATCCCACTTCCCCTAACACCTATTGCACCTATCTAGACAACTCACTAGAGACATTATTAAGTCAAATTGACTATGTAACGAGTGAAATTGATAGATGGGCTTCTTGGCAAGATAGTTGTAAGGCTTATTATGCTCACAAACTATCTACACTTGAGTTCAAGAATAAAGACATATCAAAAGCCTCTATTTTCACCTTATTCATTGACCTAGACACCAATGCACCATTTTCGTTAGCTACTAAACATTTTATAAACCATCACTGCCAACATAATTTAATCATCGTCAATTTTTGAGATAGATGGTAGATGGTGTTTTTTTATCCATCATGTAACAACCACAAGATCTCATTGTATTGTTTGTTCTAGGAAACTATATTGTGAGTTTTTATTCAATAAGATTATGAACTATTTTGATTATAGTGTGTTTTAGGGTCAAGGGAAAGGCTCTATACAAGATCAAATAGGTGTACATCATGCACCTAATTTAATTACAAGGATCTATATCCCAAAGCCACTTGATCCTAAGATCCCCTCTATAGTTCAACATGTCATGTAGATTGACACTCTGCATGCACTTAGTTCACTCACTAAATTGTTCAACATATGAGTAGGATCTCATAGACTGATGTTAGAGATACACCACCTAATGTGCATACTCAACCCTACCCTTGTAGTTATTATGGAGTTATGTGCACTGGATCTTATAATGATGATGGTGCTAGTGGTTTAGAGGGCTTGGATAATATACTTATGAGTGATGAGTTTTTAACACACATATTTGGTGAGAAAACATCAACCATGACACAAATGTAGGTATATTTTATATAAGTATCATGTTAAATTTAAGTTATATTTTAAAATTTAATTTAACTAACAATTAATTTACATAGAAATTGAATAATATATGTCATTTTTATGTCCCAGGAGGAGATGGTGCCTTCATTCTCATAGTCAACATTTGTAGCATTTGATTTGACACAACCATTGTTTACATATTTGGATGAAACTATTGGCCCATCCATTATTACATTTATCTCCATTAGGATGACACCTTTTAAATATACAAAGGTAAAATTTTGAGTTAATCTTATGCTCTATGTACATTTAGTCTATGTATATTTGCCTTGTAAGTTTATGTTAAATTTATCTATCAAGGATATTGATGCATAGGTTCTAACAAGCTTCCTTGATATGGATGGAAACACACACTTACCTCTACCAAATACCCAGCTCTGATATTTTATTTTTCTTCTTTGTATTCTATCTTCAACCTCTTGATCTCTTTGATCACTTTGCATTTACTAGGTCTTTTTTGTTCACTCTTACCTACTCAATGGATCTTAAGCCTCATTTTATTTAATTAATCATCATTCTCTGATTGAATTAATTTTAATAATAAACTACCTCTACAATATTTCCTTTTAACATCAACATCCTCAGTTCATACTCTATTTTCATGTTCTATCTCTATATCCTTGATTTGTTCTTGATAACCTTTTTATGTGTTTTCATAGATGTGCATGCTAATTTGATTCTATCCTTCCAAAATACTCATAAGACCATATACCTACTCAATTACATTTCATTTCATGAATCTAACCATTCTAAACAATCCCCAAGATTCAAATATTCACTTAACTCTTTTTTCCTCTTTGAAACCTTCCTTCTACCAACCCTTTTTTGAGGCAAACCTCATTGTTCTGATGATGTAAAAAAAATTGGCCAACCTTCTAGAGGCCATAAATTTTGACCCATAGCTCTGTTTGAGATATTACATGTACCAAAATGACCATATCTAAAAGTTTTTTATTGTCCTAGTAAGCTATACCTACCTATGAATGTTTTAGATATTTTTTTGGAGGCCATACATGATCATCTGTGGGTCCAAAATTATGATTTGATTATATTTTTAAGATTTTTCTATTTTTATAAATTATATATTTTTAGGATCAAACATTAAATTCACTTTAATTCCATCCTATGGTCTAATTATAGTGTTTAGTATATTTTAAGAGATTTTTAAAGTTGCACGTGCTTGCATGCAAACTTACTATAAATAACAACTCCTAAAAAAGATGTTTTTTTAGGTTTTAGTTTTTTTTAATTTGGCATTTAAACTCTAATTTACATGTTTAGGATTATTTAAACATGGATTGGGTTTTTATTTGTTTCAATTCATTTAATATGAATCAATTCTGAGTATTGTTTCAAGATATTGGCCTATTGGTAATTTATTTGCCTTGATAGTTTTTGAATTCATTGTCTAATAGCAGAGCAAGTTTGAATATTGGAGAAGAAAAACATGGTGAGAGGATGAGGAGGTATTACATAGATGAAATATAGTATACAAGATATATAGAGGAAAATTAAACAATTAACAAAGGTTATCACTAATTAGGGAAGAAGAGAAGGTGGTGATGAAGCTGAGGGAGATATAGATCATGATGAGTAAATTCAAGAAGAAGAACAATAAGAGAAACCATCATCGATGGAAGAGAAGATGGTTCTGGCTTTAGAAGGAAGAAATGAATGAATCAAATTTGATGTTATAGATTATGGAGGAGGTTTAAAATCAAAGGAGTTGATAGATTGGATGAATAGCATGGAGAAATTCTTTGAGTGAAAGACTATGAGAGAAGACAAGAAGGTAAAATTTGCATGCAAGAAATTGAAAGGTCATGCAATGATTTGAAAGGTAAAGAGAAGATTAATTTATGGAAAAATAAGGAGAAGAATTTGAGAGAGAAATTTCTTCTTGTGGATTATGCACAAACCCTATACAAAAGATTCTAGAATTTGAGACAAAATGATCACAATATACAAGAGTATACATATGAATTTTGTAAGCTTTCCATATGAGTGGAACACTATGAAATAGAAAAGTATATGGATTAAAGGTATGTACATTGTTTTAAATTTATTATTAAAGATGAATTAAGCATGCATAGAATACTTATCATGGAGGAGGCTTATTAATTAGCTTTAAAGGTAGAAGAAAAATAAAATAGACATAATTTCAGAAGAACATCCCTTGGTCCAAGAAGAGGTGAAACCCATCTAAATAAGGGATGAGGTGGGTTTAATACCACTAGATGTGGGTCAAATACTAATATAAATGAATCATCACATGGTGCAAAAAGGGAAGATGATAATAGACAAGGGTTTCAATACCAACAAAGAGGAAGAGGATTTTAGAGAGGATGAGGTTATGGTGGTGCTAAAGGATGGTTTACAAATTAATGAAAATATTATGTTTGTTATATGTGTGGATAATAAGGGAACAAAACATTTTAGTGTCTACACTATCAATATAAAGAAAGGAGGCAAAAAGGTCACCCAAGAGTTAATCTAGTTGAAGTTGAGATAAAAGAGCAAAATACTGAAGTTGCACCTACATATGTTGAAGAAAATATCATGATGAGAAGGACAATGATCATTTTAAGGAAGGAACAAGTTTAGAATAAAGAAGGTGGTGATGCATGGATATGATCAAATATTTTTAGAACATGTACTTCAGGTGGAAAGGTATGAAAAGTAATTATAGATAGAGGTAGTTGTGAAAATATGGTTTCTAAAGAAATGATAGAAAAATTAAAATTACAATGTGAAAATCATCCTAATCCTTATCAGATTTCATGTTTTAAGAAAGAGAATGAAGTTATAGTATATAAATGGTTCTTAATTAAGTTTTCTATAGGAAAAACTTATAATTATGAAATATGGTGTGATGTTCTTTTGATGGATGCATGCCATTTTTTATTAGCGAGACCATGGCAATTTGATAGAAAATTAATTCATGATGGAGTAGAGAACACATATATTTTTTATAAATGTAGTATAAAGGTAGTTTTTTTACCTCTTAAAGAGGAAGATAAGACAAAAATCATTCTCTCTACTAAATAATTTATCCAAGATATGAAGGTAGCAGGTTGTTATTATGCATTAATAACAAAGAATGAGGATGCATAAATGGTTGAAATGCAAATAAAAGTAACAAATATTTTGAAAGAATATGCAGATGTTATGTCTGATGAGTTACCAGATGGTTTATCACCAAAGATAGATATTTAACATCACATTGATTTGATTTCAGGATTAGCTATACCCAATCAAGAAGCTTATAGGATGATTCCAATAGAACATGTAGAATTAAATAAATAGGTTTATGAATTAATAAGAAAGAATGTAATAATGGAGATTATGATTCCATGTGCAACACCAATGTTGCTAACTTTGAATAAACATGGAGGATGGAGAATGTGTGTGGATATCATAGAAATTCAAAAAATTATAATCAAGTATAGGTTTCCTATACATCATTTAGATGATATGATGGATGTGCTTGTAGGAGAAAAATATTTTACCAAGATTGATCTAAGGAGTGGTTATTATCAATTTCGAATTCATGAAGGAGATGAGTGGAAAACTACATTCAAGACTAGGGATGGCTTATATGAATGGATGGTGATGCCAATAGGATTATGTAATGCACATAGCACATTTATGAGGTTGATGAATATAATGCTATGAGAATATATTGGTAAGTTTTTAGTTATTTATTTTGATGATATTTATATATTCAATAAGACTAAAGAAGAACACTTAGAACATTTGAGAATGATACTAGATTTGTTAATAAAGGAGAAGTTGTATGCAAATTTGAAGAAGTGTAGGTTTATGTAAAATAATTTGATATTTTTGGGATTTGTAGTTTCAACAGATGGTGGGAAAATGGATGAAGAAAAGATAAAAGTAATTTTTGAGTGGCCTAATCCAAGAAGCATTATAGAGGTAAGAAGTTTCCATGGTTTATTAACTTTTTAACAAAAAAATATTAAAATTTTTAGTAGAATTGTGGTGCCAATAATAGATTGCATGAGAGGCTTGGAATTTACATGGACTAGAACATCCATAGAAAGCTTTGAATTTTTGAATAAAAAGATTATAGAAAGATTAATTTTGGCATTACTATATTTTAATAAAGTGTTTGAGGTTGATTATGATGCTTAATTTATGGAATTAGTGTTTTGCTAAGGTAAGAAAGAAAGCCAATATAATATTTCAAAGAGAAATTGAATGAGGTAAGAACAAAGTATTATTCTTATGATGTTGAAATTTATGAAATTGTACAAGCATTAAGACATTGCAGGCAT
The DNA here is from genome assembly GCA_037957365.1 of Torreya grandis. Lineage (NCBI taxonomy): Eukaryota > Viridiplantae > Streptophyta > Pinopsida > Cupressales > Taxaceae > Torreya > Torreya grandis. The sequence goes on along the minus strand of JARHVA010007275.1, from coordinate 175,901 downwards.
TACCTAGTGCCTAAGGATTTTATTCTAGTTACAGATCATGAGGATTTGAAGCATGTGAATACAAAAAATAAGTTGAATAGTAGGCATCAAAAATGGGTTTCTTTCTTGTAGGGGTATAATTTTGTGTTGAAACATAAATTAGGAAAATAGAATCATGTAGCTAATACATTGAGTAGGAGAGTAGCATTATTAACTACTATAGTGAGTGAAGTGGTTGGATTTGAAGCTATCAAGGAATTATATGGTATTGACCCATCTTTTATAAAGGTATTTGATTAGTTTAATAATACATTAACATGTGGGTCATATGATATTCATGATGAGTATCTTATACAAGAAGGTTATCTCTTCAAAGGGAAATAATTGTGCATTCCATTTGGGTCTCTATGAGATAATATAATAAGAGAATTACATAGTGATGGTTTGGTTGGGCATTTTGGTAAGATGAAAGACAATATCTTTGGTGAAGGAAACATATTTTTGGACAAAGATGAAGAGAGATGTGACAAGGTATATTTCAAGGTGTAGGATATGTCAAGTGGCTAAAGGGCATGAATAAAATGCTAGACTATACATGTCATTACTGGTTCTAAGAGGACCATGGACAAATTTGAGTATGGAATTTGTGTTGGGATTGCCAAACATGCAAAGAGGTAATGATTCAATTTTTTTGTTGTAGACATATTTTTATAAAATTGTTCATTTCATTACATGTAAGAAAACCAATGATGCCACTAGAGTTGTAAAATAATTTTTTAAGGATATTGTGAGATTGCATAGTGTTCCAAAAACTATTACTTCAGATAGGGAAATAAAATTTATAAGTCATTTTTGGAGGAAATTATGGAAGAATATGGGTACTAAGATACAATTTAGTAGTACATATCACCCACAAATAGATGGATAGATAGAAGTTGTGAATAGGAGTTTGGAAAATTTGTTGTGATGCATAGTGGGAGAGAAGCCCAAGCAATGGGACTTGGATTTACCACAAGTTGAGTTTATATATAACAATTTAGTGAATATATCAATAGAAAAGTCACCTTTTAAATTTTTTTATGAGATAAATCCTATATTTACTTTATATTTTATTACAATTACTTATTTCAGATTGAATTAGTGCTGATGCAGAAGTGTTTGCAAATCATATGCAGTAATTGTAAGAGGGAGTAAGAAGAAAGTTGTAGGAAAGTAATGAGAAATATAAAGTAGAAATATATGTCATAATAATATCCAAGGTATTTTAAGGAGATTTGGTAATGGTTTACTTGAGGAATGAAATATTTTCAAAAGGTACATACAACAAGTTGAAGTACAAGAAACTTAGACCATGTAGAATTGTGAAAAAAATCAATGACAATGTTTATGAGGTGAGTTTACCACAAAATTTTGATATATATCTAGTATATAATGTTTCATATTTATATGAATTCCATGAAGAAGATGATGAAGGTGAAAAATATGATGAAGTGAATTTGGAGCAGTAGGTTCCAAAGAAGAAGGAAAATATAGTACAAGTTTTGGATATGAATATGGTGGGCACAAGGCAAGGGAATTATAATAGGTATTTGGTGTAGTTGTAGGGATTTTATTAAGAATAAAAAACTTTGATTACATAATGAGATATAAAGAAGATTGACAAGGAAAAATGGTAGCAGTATAATCAAGGCAACTCATAGGAGCTGAGTTGTTTTCAACCAGAGGAGAATGATGTAGAAAAAATAGGCCAAGATTTTGGAGGTCATAAATTTTGACCCATATCTCCATTTTAGATCTTCCATGAACCAAAATTACCATCTCAAAAATTTAATTTCTGTCCTAGGAAGTTATACCTACATAGGAATGTTTTCAATATTTTTTGGAGGCCATATGTGATCATTTGAGGGTCCAAAATTATGATTTAATTATTTTTTCAAGATTTTTTTTATGTTTAAAAATGGTAAATTTTTAGGACTAGACATTTAATTCAATTGAATTTCATGTCATATTCTAATTATAGTGTTTAGGATGTTTTGGGAGATTTTTAGAACCACACACACTTGCATACAAACTATAAATAACAACCCCTAAAAATAGATGTTTTTTTTAGGTTTTATATTTTTCTCAAATTTTTCATGTAAAATATAATTTCCAAGTTTATGTATTTTTAATAATGGATTTTTTTGGTATTTATTTCAAGCCATTCAATATGAATCAATTCTGAGTATTGTTTCAAGATCTTGGCATATTGGTAATTTATTTACCTTGAGAGTTTTTAGATTTAATATCTAAGTAAATTAAAAATCTCAAAATGAAACTAAAATAAAATTTAGATACCCATTTACATCACATATATCCACACAAAATTTCATAATTTAACTCTCTTTGGAGAACACCTAACTCAACACCCCTAAGGACTAATTAGGTCTCTTAGGCCTAATTCAAAGCCATTAACTGTGAAACTGTACCATGTAGACTCAAATTGAATTTAAACATTAAAAATCCTCTTCCTAATATATAAATACACTTTTCAAAAAAAAATAATGTATTTTCATTGGTTAAATCACTTGTTATCTCATTTTCTAGTTATAAACCCTAACTTATGTTGTCTTAGTCTTGCACCTACCTGAGAGGATAATAAATGAGTTAGAATGGAATTTTGACCCTTATAAAAGATTATAAGGATTAAAATTTCTCTTAATTTACCCCAAACATCTTCTCAAACTATTAATTTTCCTTTCTTAATACTAAATCACTCGCAACAAGTAGTTTTACAGAATTATGTACCCCTCCAAAATGACTATGTCAACAAATAGGATAGAATAAAACCTTAAGACCCTTCATTTGAGATAAATTAAAATAATTAGACACATGTAAATAAATATACCAAAAAATTCACAATAACTTAAATCTTTAATTCTATTTCCAATAACTCTATATGGTCTTTCTTTATGACTATGTAAACTCAAAATTATTACTAATTGGACTGTATATAGTCTTCCCATGTATTTTGCATTTTATCAATAGTATTTATAATTAAAATATGTTTAAATTAATTTCATAGATATCCTCTATACCTAACTCATATTTCAATCATTTATAATAATATTTTAAACTAACTCTGTTCTCCTCTTTCTAATTGTGCTTGAAGATAGAGTATTAAAACTTGGGTTTCACCAATTTGAACCTATATAATACTAACTTGAATCTTATTTGATTAGAGATACAAACACCATAAGATTTATAATAAAATTATATACACTTATTTATATTTTAATCTATCTAAAGAAGATTTACCAACCTCCACTTTGGCTGTGTGTTAGCAGAGTTACTTATACTTTCCTACACACTATACATAATAACTCATGAACTCCAAAGGGAGTAAGATCATAAAATATGTCAAAAGAGAAGGATAGAAATAATAATTATTATATATAATGGAGACTCATTATTTTAAGACAATAATAAATAAACTCACTTTATATTCATGCACTGATCAAATATCACATTGCATTCATTCTCCACAAGTAAGGACAAAGTTCGTGATATGTTTCTTATTCCTTTTCTCTCCCTAATTCTAAATTCTTGAAGTTTTAATATTATTTCCAACTCCTACTCTTACAATCATACTTCCTACATGTATTACAATTTTTATATTACCTCAAACATGCAAATTACTTGTTATTATTCACCATTACACATTACATGGTAGTCACACTTCCATGATTCTGGGTTTACATTGTCTATTCATGATATGCACATTAAAATAAAACTACAAAAACATATATGACTCATATATAAACCATTTTAAAAACATTTATCATCGTTTACATATCTCATCAACCCACACTAGTACTAATTATGAATTTAAATCCCATATTTGGTGGGAAAACTCAATATGATTTCAAATTCAAATTATAATAACTTATGACTTCTAACCACTTTAGAAAATTCCTAAAATACCTATATCACGTTAAGCAATCCAAAATTGGGAAAACTAAAGATTACCCTACATCAGATCTCAAAATTCAAGTATGGTACTATTAAATACACTCTTGGTTTAATAAAAGAGAAACATTTGCCATATATATCTTTGATACTTTATAGAAAAGTAAGAGACCTTGTTTACATGAACAATTGATGGCTCAAGTAAACACTCCAACACTATGAGCCAAGATAGACATAAGAATTTATACTATAATGTCATCTACACAAGTGGTGATAGAGGTATATATTAATTTGTAATTTTGAATTGTTAAAATAAACTTGTTTCAATAATTTTACTACATACTTGGGGAAAATATAACTTATGTGAATGTATTATGTATGCAGGGTTGTCTTATGACATCTAATAGTCCCAATCAACTGATTAGTAGAGAAAATTATCATGTTTATTCCCCATTTCTGATGCCTATTCAAATAACTGAGCCTTCCACTAACTCATTTTAGTGTCAAAAAAATATTGAGCAGGACCACAAGCTTGCAATAAGTGCAAGTTTAAATGATATTTTATTGTAGTTTAAAATTAATTTCTTAAAAATTGGTTGAATGTATTTTATGTTAATTTTTTAATAATACTTGTATTTTAAAAATTTTAGATACAAGTGAGCTATGAGCATTCGATCCACAATTAGACCTTGGAGTAATCCAAGGCATTAGAGGGATCTCTATCTACCAACAAGACATCCCAGGGAGAGTCTTCTTTGAGGAAGGCAAAGAAAGGGAGGCTATTTTATAAATAAGGTGTCTTACATTAGATGTGATTTTTTATATTCCTATTTGGAAATTTACTCATTTTTGGAATTATATATGCATATATGACATTCAACCAACATTAGATACTATGTTGGTATATGTAATTTTTTGTATGCCTATCATGGAAATCTATGCATTATTGACATTTTACATATGGGCATATGTGACTTATTTAGAGTTTTCATTTGAATTATGTTAATCTATCTAATTTATATTTAGTTTTAATTTAAAATGCTATTTTATAGTGTTGTTTTGATCTTCCAAACTATTGTCTAGCAGATATCGTATTTAATATTGTACATAAATGGGGATTAAAAAATTATTCTTTTCAATGCTATAAATCTCAGATCTCCCATTTTTTTAAATTAAAGTTTTTATTTGATTGTGTGTAGTGAAAATGACTAATGACACTCTTATATATTTTGAATTTATCATCATCACTTTATATCTTTTTAATTGATCATTAACACAATTTGATTTCACTTAAAACCCATACCTAATCATATTCAAACTTGTATAATTCAAAGTGATGAGTCCACACTATGAATAATTATAACCATAATATATCATCCTTCAAAACCATTAATATGCCATTTAGATTAAGAATTACATGTAATATTTTGTCCCTTTAAGCTTATATGAGTCTAAGTTAGCACTCTTTACAAAATGTTTTAACTATTTACATGATTAGTCCTCCATCTTTTATATGTACATGTATTATAACATCTAAATAAGAGTCTTGATATGATCCCATGAATAAAAGGAAGGGCCTTAGTCACAAATCTATCATTTTAGTGAAGCTCCAAACTTTGATAGGCATTCTATGGACCTCGGTAGATAGCTATAGACTTTCATAGTCTAGCTATGGATTTTGACAACTAAGCTACAAATTTTGATAGTCAAGCTACAGACTTCCACAACACACTACAAACTTGTCTAAAAGATGTTTCCATGGCATTCCTGAAGTTATATAAACTATTCCATGATGATCCAAACTCCTCTATCTATCTTTTAGATAATTTCTATTTTTGCATATATATATATATATATATATATATATATATATATATATATATATATATATATATAATTCTATCTATATGTAGCTTTCCATTTATAGAAGCTAGTAGATATAGGTTGCAACTTTGGACAAGATGATATGAATATGTTGTTTATGAGATTTGGTAACCAAATATGGTTGGAAGAAGTAGTTTAAAATACCAAGAGGATCTCCAAAACTATGTGTGGATATTTTTTGTAATGTTCCTCCCTATTTTAACCATATATACTAATATTTATGAATATTGTCTTGTTTAGCTAGCTAAGTTGTTACATAGTATTCAGGGACAGTTAGTTTCCTTTGTATATATTAAAAGGAAGATACCTACTTGATCTAATAGGGTGTGAAACATTGTAATAATTTTTAATTTGAATACAAAATATAAGAAGATTTTGTGGCAAGAATACTCTTTCATTTCTATGCATTAATCAAGATTATTTCCTAAGGACTAAATTGTTTTGATCCTAAATCCAAGGGTGAGCAAGGGCCCACTACTCAAGGAGACAAAACATGTGTAATTTTGGTATTTATAATTTGTTTCTTATTTTTTAAAATTTGAATTAATAAAAATACTTTGTTTTATTGGATTGACAACCTGCAGGTCAAGTAAACTATTAATGTGTGTGTGTGTTCTTTATGATTCAAATGAATATTTATCATTTCCTTAATTTAATTGATCTTAATATTCAAACTTAGCTTTAAGTGTGGATTTGATATTCAATTTTAGCGTGTTTAATTTTTAGCAACATTGTGTGACTTATTTCAATCATTTCATTCAGTTTGGTGTGTTTACATTTTGCGCAAGTGTGTTTCTTTTAGCACTTAGTTAAAAATTTAGATGGAGAAACTTAAGACAAATCAACTCCAAAAACCCCCCAACCAACACTATTAGCTAAACCTCATACAAACCTTTCTAAAAATAGCCTTGGATATTGGCCTTGGTAAGTAATGACACCAACATAGATTATTCAAATGAAGAGATCATAATGATACCCATCACAAAGACATAAATCATCTTTTTGGAATTAAACAAATAATTTTTTGAGCTCCAACTGCCATTACTACCTATGGGACCTCCACCTAAGAATTTGTTACTTTGATCACATCTAGATAGGAAAATTACATATTATCACACCACCACAACATTCAAATCCACCTAAAAGTGCATTTCCACTACCATTTAGGAGTACAAAAATGCTGATAGCAAATGTTGTCAAAGTTTAAGTTGTGGTTGCAAAACTATGTCTTTGATGCTTCTTAATAAAAAACTAACACTATCAACATGTTTGATGGGGGAGGATAATGTTAGAGGTACAATCACTGAGATGGGGGGGTGAATCAGTGATGTAAGATATTTAAAAATTTAATTATAATTATTTCAAACTCTTATCAAAGATCACAAGAATTCATAAAGAATGTAAGTTATTCATAACAATGAATAAGAGAGATAATGCAAGATCGTACACACAATGCATGAATTATGTGGGAATACCTCATGGGGAATAAAACCCACTCTCAAGCCTACAAACACATGGAATACTTTTCTTATAAGATGATAAAAATCATGAGACCTTTGAGTGAAGCACCCACTTCAAAAGGAGCATCCAACCCTAAGTATGAACAATAACCCACTTATTCAATATGTTGATCACCCACACAACATTTATGAAATCAATATCTTCACAACTCTAATTAAGTTTCAATTTGATGGATAAAAAATGTATAAAACCTCTCTTTTAACTCATCTCACTCACTCAAACTTGATCATACAATTAATGCATTTAAGCACTCTTTTTATATCTCTCTAGTCTTCTTCACTCATCCTCAATCTTTGATATACTTCAGTCCATCCACTGAGCACACATATTCTAATCTCTTTCCTTTGCCTCTATTTTTTACTCTCTTAGAAAATCCATATCAAAGCTAGAAACCATTGCCATGGCCTCCACTATATATAGAGTTTTCATGAAAAACATCATCTAGGTTGGCCATAATACTTGCCTTAACCCTTAATACATCTTACATAGCTCAATACCATCCTCTAGGTCAAGCATAGAATCCATGGATCATACTTAAGAAATAATGCCTTTTAATCAGGCCTTATTATCCCTTATAGGTCTCATGGATACCTTTCCATCCATTTATCACTTCATTAATTAAATTAAGAACATAAGATCACTTTAAAATACATGGGTCCACTCCATATGACCTCTAAGACATCTTCAAGTCATTACACCTACCAAAAAAATCTTCTGCTAAATCACAAATGGATCAAACAATATTTTGTACATAGTATTACCATGAATGAATAAATAATCAACTTTGAAACTCCATAACTTTTACTGTACAAACATTTAGACCTTGTAATTTGATTCTATGGATGCATCTTAAAGTCCTATATAGCATTGATTTTACTACATCAATAAATTCATCTTAGATCAAAAGATATAGATCCAAAAATGATAACTAGTTTTCCTTCATTAATTTGAAAATTCAAATTCCAAAGGACATTGAGCAAATGTTAAACATTGGACATACTGACATCATCTCATGCACCTTAGAAACTTTATATAAATGTGCTCCATCAATGTACTCATATTAGAATGATATTTATCTTTTAATAATCATTATCGATATTAGATCATTTTTTATACAATCATGGCACTTGATAACCCCATGTGCCTTCTACACATATTGACCTATTGAATCCAATGAGCTTCTACCACTTGGTAGCCTCAGACATCTTCCAAGCAATCTTTGACATATTGACTAAATATGCAATGTTGGATCACTTATGAAAAAATCATGTGAACCATTGGATCATTATTCAGTATGATGAAATGCTCACCTTTAGATCTTGATCTGATTATCACTATCCATAGATATTCAATATTAAAAATTTGGCTAAGTATGGGAACTGAGTAAATTCTATCTAAGAAGCCAAATTTACACCTTAATAACTTTTGATATGCTATAAATTATGACCTAAAATTTGAATCATAGTATCTTATCACATAGAGGAATCCATCCATATATCAAGTTGCTCCTAAAACCCTCACATGTGTGAAATATGACATCATCAAACTGTTCACTCAGATTTATTTGTCAAGATGATTACTTGAGCTTGGATAATCATATGATCTATCTAATGAATTTTGTTCACTTTTTAAAGAATTATAAGCACCCATAACATCCCATAGGGTCTAAAAAATATCTACATACCATAAATATCATCTATCAATTGCCTATCTAAGTCAAACAATGAAGCATCATGTAAGAACACTAAATCACATTGAAGCACACTTTATCATTGTCATTCTATCATACATGACACCTAATCAACACCCTTGATAACTTTGGAGACATAATTGATAAATATCCAAAAATATCCCCCTATATCATTGATGTCAAACACCAATACAAAGCTTATGCTTAGACTCTATCTCTCTCTTCAAGTACTTTTTCCCCATTTGACACATTGACAAAGTGGGCCCATCTTCTGATATTGAGCACTTGTAAAGACTTTAAGAACTAAAAATAAGAAATGACCACCTCTAATAGATGATACAAAATCCCTCTAACACCATTCATAACTTTTATTGGCTTGAGCTTCTTCAACATGCTTCAAAACTATACTCTTCTTTGATCATAGTCTATTCTATAAAGAAAAAAACATATAAGAGTAACAAAAACTACTTGAACTTACCTTGAAAATATTAAGAGAGACTCCCTCTTACATTATGCACATCTCTTCAAGCCTCTCAAATTATCTGAGTTATCCCCCCTAACTCCATGATCCACCTAGATCATGATATCTGATGAATTTTACTATAGACTACTTGGAGCAAACTCATGAACCAGTTGCCCCCCCTCAACCAAAAACCTTCTATTAATTTTTATATAAGGAGATGACTCTGAATCTTTGTCTTATATATCAAATGCTGATTTTGTTAATGGTTTATTCATAATGTCTACAAGTTGTTCTTTTTTAGGCACATATTCCAACTTAACATATTGATTACTGATTTGTTCTCTCAAAAAATGATATCTATTAGGAATGTGTTTAGTTTTTGAGTGCATTAAAAGATTATTTGAGATATTAATTGCACTAGTGTTGTCACAGTAGATGGGACAATCTTTTTTTTGCCTTACCTTATAGTCTTCCAAGGTTTCCTTCATTCATATAGATTGAGTGTAACATGAGGCAACAACTATATACTTAGTTTCTATAGTGGATAGGGATACTGAGGCTTGCTTATTACTTATGTAAGATACTAGGCATTCACCCAAGAAGAAAACACCACCACTAGTAATTTTCCTATCATCCAAACAGCCAACCTTATCTTCATCAATGTATGTCTTTAAAGTGAATTCTTTGCTTCTAGGATACCATAAACCATATTATATGATGCCCTTAAGATATCTTCAGATTGTTTTGACTGATTTCAAGTGAGATTCTATATGATTAGATTAAAACCTACTAACAAGACCTACTACTTACATGATGCCAAGTCTAGAGGTAATGGAGTATAAAATACTTCCAATCATGGATCTATACAATGTTTGATCAACCTTTGGTGATTCATCTTGCTTACTCAGCTTGTAACTTATAATCATTGGTTTACTCATTAGCTTACAATCCATCATATCAATTTTCCTTAAAATATCATTGATGCATTTATCTTGTGAAATGAATATCCATCCATTTAGTTTCTTAATTATTAATCCTAAAATAATAAAAGATCCCCCAATATAGACATCTCAAATTTAGTTTTCATGACATCTACAAATTATTTACTCTATTGTCATTATAAAAACCAAATATTATGTCATTATCATAGACAACTACAAGTAATTGATGATTACCTTAGGTATTAATGTAAAAATTACTATCATCTACCCCTCTTTTGAAACCTTGACTAGGAATATACTTGTATAGTCTATCATACCAAGCTTGAGGATATTGTTTAAGACCATATGAAGCCTTCTTCAATTTGCATACATAGTCTTGATTAATTAACAAGAAGAATCCTTCATATAACTCAATGTACACTTCTTCTTTTAAGTTTCCATTCAAAAAGGCATATTTCACATCCATTTGGTATACCTTAAAATATTTGAAACTAGAATATGCCAAGAAGAATCTAATTGCTTTTATCCTTGCCATTGGAGCAAAAGTCTCATCAAAATCTATTCGTTTAAATTAATCATATCCTTTACACATAAGTCTATCTTTATTTCTTGTGACCTCTCCTTTCTCATTCATCTTATTTCTGAAGACCCACTTAGTGCCTCTCACATTCTTGGTTTTTAGTCTAGGAACCAGATTCCATGTTTCATTCTGTACTATTTGATAAATTTATTCATCCATAGCACATGCCTAACTTTCATCTTTTCTAGATTCTAAGAAAGTTTTGGGTTCAACTGATGACACCAAGGTAGTGTTTTATTGATTCTGATTGATCAACATTCTTCTTCTAATTTGTAACCTTGAATCCATATTACCAATTACCTGGGAGGTAGAATGATCCTTTTGTATTCTCTTAGATGGAGTTTTAGTGTTAAGTTTTGATTATTCCTCTTCATATTCATCATCTTATTTTAATAGATAACTCATCCCTGTTTAGAATAGAATTTTGAATAGTATCACTTAATTACAAGTTTGACTTCTTGACTCTATTTATCTCATCTACACTCACATTCAAGCTTTCAACAATCTTGTGAAGTATCTTGTTGAAGCATCTATAGGAAAATATGATAGAAGAGTACCCTAAGAAGATGCCCTCATCAGATCTTGAATCAAAATTTCCAAAATCTTATTCATCCCTTTTGAAATAACACTTGATACCAAATATTCTAAATTGTTTGACATTAGTAGCTCTATTCTTCCATAGCTCGTATGGAGTCTTATCACCATTTACTCTAATTTTTAACCTATTAAGAATGTAAATTGAAGTGTTTACTACATCTTCCCAATAACCATATGATAATTTAGCATACTAAAGCATATTTCTACTCATTTCTTGAACAGTTCTATTTTTCCTTCAACACCATTCTATTATCATGTTCTAGGAATAGAATATTATCTTCTTATCCCATGTTCTTCACAAAAGTAATCAAATTCATGAGACCAAAACTCACATCCTCTATTTGATCTTACACACTTAATTTTAGATTCCTTTTCATTTTCCACAAGTGATTTGAATGCAGTAAATCTTGTAAACACTTCAAATTTATCTTTAAGAAAACATATCCAAATCATTTTGGTTAAATCATCAATGAGAAGCATGACATAGTTGTTATCTTGAATATTTTGAGTTCTCATAGGTCCACATAGATCAATATGGATCAATTATAATGGCCTTATATTGGAATGTTCCTTAGATTTGTATCTCTTCTTGATTTGTTTCCCATGAAGACATACTTTGTAGAGAGAATGAGGAATTTTGGTAATTTTTGGCATATGTCTTACTAAACCCTTTGAATTGATCCTTAAAATATTATCAAAATTTATATTTCCTAGTCTTCCATGCCAAATCCAAATTTCATCCAATTGAATTATGAAACATTCCTCCTTCTTGGGTTCATAGAAGATATATAGGTTATTTTCTACTTTATGAATATTTGCAATTATTTTTCAAAAATTTTCCCTTTTAAATTCACATTACTTGTCAAGAAAGTTTAGAATATTTACTTGCTCATACATTTGACTCAAACTTAAAAAATATATGTTTCATACCTTCTACATATAAGACATTCTCGATTCTAGTATGACCATTGTCAAGAATCACAATACCATTTCCAACAATATTAGCATATTTATTGTCACCAAATCAAACTAAGCCTAGATTGGTCTTCTTCAGAAAAATAAACTTGATCTTGTCTCCTATCATATGACTTGAACATCCACTATCTATGTACCACTTCTTGTTCTCATCTTCTTGAGTGTCAAAAGTTATTTGAACAAATATTGATTCTTCCTTTGGTGCACTATAAGAGTTTTGTTTATTTTCTTCTTCTTTCTTAGGCTTAGTTTTCTTGAACCATTTGATTATGTCAATGAATTTTATGTCCTTTTTCCAAAAGTCTCTTTTAAAATCCTTGGCAAAATGACCCTTCTGATTATAATTATAGATAACCATTCTCATTGAAGTGAACTCAACTTACCTTACTTGATTTGGACAGAATATTTTAATGTGTCCTATGTCATAACAAGTGAAGAACTCAAATTTGTTCATGTCAAGCCTCATGACATTTGGTGTTATAATATGAGTTGTCCTTATTTTGGAAACATCTTCAGTCTAATACTAATTGTTGACCCTCAAGTTTTGATTGTCTTTGTTCACATTAGTCTTCACCTTGTCTTGAGTTGAAATCTTTTGTTTTTCTTTGTAACCAAATCTAATTATAAAATTAGCTTGATTTTGATTATTCAAAATATTATCTAGATCACTTAAGCTCTTTTCAAACATAAAAAATGACTTCATCATATTAGATGTCTTTTCTAACTCAACTTTCAATGACTCATTTTCAATTACATACCTTGAAGATTCATCTTCTTTATCTTTTAGACTTGTCGGTAGAAATTATAATTGATTATTTAAATGTTTCACTATAAATTTATGTTCCTTAGAGTCACCATACATTTTAGCCTCATACATACTAAATTACTTCACATAGTCCTTCATATGTAACTTCAAATTCTTGGTCTTCTTCTTCTCAATCTTCATATCTTCAAGGGCATTCAACAAATTAGTCTCATAGTCCTCCTTGAATTCTCTAGTATCTATATTATTTCACATAGACTTATTTTGATATGAGCAACTTCTATCCTTAACCATGTAGAGGAATTCATATTCAACATGACCATCATCTTCACTATCAAACCTAGAATCACTATCTTCATTCTCATCTGATGAGATACAATCTTTATTGGTGTAGATAATCTTCTTGTCATTATACCTCTTAAATCCTTTCTTCCTCTTATCATACCTTAATGTCTTCTTGCCTTCATCTTGGTGTTAATCATGATCTTCATCATAATAATTATTGTCATTATGAGGGCACTTATTAGCAATGTGTCCTACCTTTCAAAAAATGAATAATTTTAAGGGTAGTTTACCCTTATACTTGCCTAAATCTATTTTCAATTTTATTATAAAAAAAGAAATTATTTCATCTTCAAAAATATCATCATACTTGATTTCCTTACCTTGAGTTCTCTTCTTATTTGGTTTTATTTCTATCTTTAATGTTTCTTCATTGTTTGGTGGTTTGTCCTCATCAATTCTTATCTTATAGGCATTAAGGATGCCATGTAATTCATCCATATTCAACTGAATGAGATCATGAATTTATTCTACATAAGACACTTTTGAATCAAACTTAAGTATAAGATTCCTCAATACCTTATGTACTATAAGAGCTTCATAAATCACCTCTCTAAGACCTATGGTCATGTTTACTACCTCATCAGACCTTAGAAGATAGGATGCCATAGCATCTTCTTCATTCATTTTGAGACCTTCAAATTGCCTTCGGTAGGTTTGTAATTTAGCTAGTTTTACCTTTGAGTCTCCTTTATAGAGAGTCTATAATTTGTCCCAAATTTCCTTAGTGGACTTGCAATGGATCAATTTGGTGAACTTAGCCTTGGATATACCAAAAATGGTAGAATTCATAGCTTTAGAATTATTCTCACTCAACTTATTATTACTAACACTAATTGGAGGAATAACTAGTGTAGTATAACCATCTATGATATATTGCTAAGTATCAAACCCTAGAGACATGATGTATGTCCTCATCCTTACACTCTAAAAAGTATAATTTGACCTATTAAACAATGGTGCCTAATTTTTAGATAAAACTTACTTCTATTTATTTTCCATATTGTACCTTAAATCATCTTTAAGAGGTTAAACTTGTAATGAAGGTCCTGGCTCTAATGCTAATTGATAGAGGTAAAATCACTGAGAGGGGGTGAATCAATGATGAAAGATATTTCAAGATTTAATTATAATTCTTTAAAACTCTTATAAAACTTAAAAAGCATTTATAAAGCATGCATTTTATTTATAATAATGAATAAGAGAGATAATGCTAGATCATACACACAACACATAAATTATATGGGAACCCTCATGAGGAATAGAACTCATTCTCAATCCTATAAACACATGGACTAATTGTCCTATAATATGATTAGAAACATTAGACCTTTTAGTGAATCACCCACTTCACAAGGATCACCCATCCCTAAGTATGAATAAACACCCACTTGTTCTAGATGTTGAACACCCACACAACATCTATGAAATCAATAGCTTCAAAACTCTGATTACCTTTCAATATGATGGAGAAACAATGTATAACACCTCTCTTTCAACTTATATCACTCAATCAAACTTTCTCATACATGAAATGCATCCAAACACTCCTTTTGGATCTCTCTAGTCTTTTTTGCTCATCTTCAATCTGATCTGTAGTTCAATCCATCCAATGAGCACACTTATTATAATCTCTTTCCTTTGCCTCTACCTTTTTCTCTCTAAAAACATCCACATCAAAGGTAGAAACCATTACCTTGGTCTCCACTATATATAGATTCTTCATGAAAAACATCATTTAGGTCAACCATAATACTTCCCTTAACCCTTAAGACATCTTATATATCTCATACAATCCTCCTAGGTTAGCCATATCATCCATGGGTCATACTTAAGTAGCTATAACTTTCAATTAGGCCTTATTATCCCTTATAGGTCTCATGGAGACCTATCCACCCATTTATCACTTCATCAATCAAATTAACAACATAAGATCACTTTCAAATACATGGGTCCACTCTATATGAAATTTAAGACATATTCAAGTCATTACACCCAATAAGACACTCTTCTGATAAATTCAAATGGCTCAAATAATATTATGTACATAGTAGCACCATGAATGAATAAATAGTCAACTTTGAAACTCCATAAATTTGATTGTATAAATAGTCAAACATTTCAACCAAATTATCTAGATGTACCTTGAAGACCTCTAAAATTTTGATTTTTATTTCATCAAGAAATTTTTCTTGGATCAAAAGATATAGCTCAAAAATTGAGCACTAGTTTTACTTTGTTAATTTGAAAATTCAAATTCTAATAGTCACTGAGAGAATCTTAAACATCAGACATGTTGACCTCATCTTGTCCACCCTGTCAACTTTGAATAAGCATGATCCATCAATATCCTCAAATTAACTTGATATTTATCTATAAATACTCATCATTGATCTTAGATCATTGCTTCCATGATCATACCACTTGGTAACCCTATGTGCCTTCTTTTCATATTGACCATTTGACTCTAATGAGATTCTACCATTTGGTAGCCTCATTCATCTTCTAAGAAATCTTCAACATATTAACTAAATATGCACCATTAGATCACATCTAAAAAAATAATGTGTACCATTGGATCATTATCTAGTTTGATGAAACACTCACTGTTAGATCTTGATCTGATTAACATTAGCTATAGATCTTTGATATTAAAAATTTGGCTTATGGGAACTTAGTAAATTCTATCTAAGAAGCTAACTTTACACCTTAATAAAATTTACTACATTAAAACTTATGACCTAAAATTTGAACCATGGGATCTATTCACATAAAGGAATCCATCCATATATCAAGTTTCTCTTGAAACCTTCACACATGTGAAATATGATATCAACAAACTGCTCACTCAACTTTATATCTCAATATGACTACTTGAGTTTAGTTAATCATATGGCTGATATGATGAATTTCATTCACTTTCATAAGAATTATAGGCACCCATAACATCCCATAAGGTCTTTTTAATATTTAAATATCATCAATATCTTCCATCAATTACCTATCCAAGTCAAACACTAAAGAATCATACAAGAAAACTGAAGCACACTTTGTCATTATCATTCTAGCATACAGGACACCTCATCAACACCCTTGATCACCCTAGATACATCATTGAAAAAAGTACAATAGATAAAATCTAGGGCCAATTTCATGGCCTCCCATCAGGCTTGATTGATAAACTCACCACCCATTCTGGCCTCAAGAACACCCTTCCCAATACAAAAAAATGCAAATATTTAGATTAAGCTCAAAAACACATAAAATGAAACCTATAAGTTAGTTACATGAACCATCAGATACCTTCCTTTAATATTTAATCCATTTAATCACACCTTAGATCACTCAGGTGTAACCTTTGAGAGTAATATATTGAACAAGTTATAGTGACAAGTCCAAAAATGTAACTTTTTAGCATTAAATAAGCAACTTCTTGAGCTCCAACTACCATTTACACCTCTAAAAAATCCACCTAAGATTATATAAATTTGATCACATCTAGATATTAAAATTACATTTTATCACATTTCCTCAACATTCAAATCCACTCAAAAGTGTAATTTCACTACCATTCAGGAGTGTGGAAACACTGACAACAAATGTTGTCAAAGTTTAAGTTATGGTTAAAAAGTTGTGATTCTAATGCTTCATAATCAAAAAATGAAACTAATAACATGGACAATGGGTGTATAATGTCTAGGAATAAGTTATTGGCCTCCCATTAGGCTTGATTGACAAATCCACCACCTATTCTGGCCTCAAGAATGCCCTTCCCAATACAAAAAAAAATCAATTTTTATCCCAAGTTTACACACACGTAAAATGAAATCTGTAAGTAATTTATATGAACCATCATATCCTTCCCATACCTATTTAATCCATATAATCTCACTCCATATCACTCAATTATAACCTTTGATGAAAATCTGTTGGACAAGTTGTAACAATAGGTCAAAAAATTGAACTTTTTGGCATTGAACAAGCAACTTTTTGAGCTCCAATTACCATTTCTACCTATGAGACCTCCACGTAAAAATATATCATCTCAATCATGTTTAGATAAAAAATTACATGTTATTACACTATCATGATGTTTAAATCCATCTGAAAGTGAATTTCCACTACTGTTTAGGAGTGTGGAAACACTGGCAACAAATGTTATCAAAGTTTAAGTTGTGGTTGTAGAACTTTGGTTTCGAGGCTTC
Organism: Torreya grandis; assembly: GCA_037957365.1. Lineage (NCBI taxonomy): Eukaryota > Viridiplantae > Streptophyta > Pinopsida > Cupressales > Taxaceae > Torreya > Torreya grandis. Next base: position 158,013 of record JARHVA010007275.1, on the reverse strand, counting down.
CTGATTGAAACCTAACACCACCAATAGGTCCAAGGGGGGAGTATAACATTTAAGATAAGTTTATTAGCATCCCATTATTCTTGATTAATAAATACACCACCCATTCTATCCTCAAGAATGCCCTTCACTATACAAGAAAAATGCAAATTTTTAGCCTAAGTTCAAACGTAGGTAAAATGAAACTTATAAGTCATTTACTTGAATCGTCAGATCATTCCCTTACATATTTAAAACCTATAATATCACTATATATCAATTATGTGGCACCTTTGAGACAAATATTTTAGATAAGTTGTAGTGATAGGTCAAAAAATACAACCTTTTAACATTGAACAAGCAAATTCTTGAGCTGCAATTACCTTTTCTATCTCTGAGACATCTACCTAAGAATATATCCCTTCAATCACATTCAAATAGGAAAATTACATGTTATCACGCCACCATGACATTTAGATAAAATTAAAAGTACATTTTCACTATCGTTCATGAGCTTCTCTTAGCTTGAAGAATATAAAATTCTCTACTAATAGTGCCAACCATGTGAAGATGGAGACTTATATGGCACCACTAACCTATAAAAACTTGTAAGTAATTAAAAATTAAATTCATATGTACTACATAGAAAATAAAATTTTTTGGTAAAATTGATTGCATATACATTTGAAAAGTCAACATACCTACATATTTCAATCCAAAAAACCACTACGATCTACTCTAACCTTGATAGTATCAAGAATAGCTTCATGGTCTGACTCTCAGACTTTTCATAGTTTATTATTTAATGGCTTCCAATGATATTTTTATAATTGAATATTTATTTCAAGAATCAAATATGATTATTATAGTATCTTCTTGTGCATTTCAAAATCTTCAAATAACCTTTGATCTAAATTTTTAAATAAGATATCATCAAAACCAAGTTCTAATGACTACCACCAAACTAGTAGGATAGCTAATGTTTTTTCCATCTATAACTAGGGAAGTCAATTTTTTATTTATCTCTACACACCAACACAATTATTAATCAATTCCATATTCATTATCTTCATTTGTAATAACTTCAAAAACATGCTGTGTATCTAAAAAAATTATTTTTAGTGAAAATATGAAGATATGTAATGATGATAAATTGTACACAATGAAAAATATTCTACCTAGCTACACTATATCAGATACATGGTCAAAGTCATATAATGATGCCATATTTTTAAGTTGTAATGCTATTATAACTTGGTATATGTTTATTGGAATTAGAGGTTTGAAACTCCAATCTCTACCTACTCTTTTGACTCACACTCATTCCAAATAGAGTCCATGCATGTAGAATAAAAACATGCCAAGTGTCTTTTGTAAACCATCCAAAAACTTTCATTTTAACTATGAAATGAGTGGAGGTCACTTGAACCTACTAGAGTCATATAGTCCTCATAATTTTCTAGGTGTACTTCCTCCATTAACCAAAAATGTCTACAAATAATAGAATTTGGTTGAGCACCATGACACATGCTCTCATTACACCATTCAACCATGGTTTTTACATTTGTCAAATGAACACCCTATTAAAATTTTAACTCCTACCTTATAATAGATATTTTTACACATGATACCATTTTCCATGGACAACCTCGATAAAATTCCAAATGTGTTCTACACCAATGGTAATGTGCATCCTACTCAACCAATAAAGCATCCATGCATTTTTAAATTGTGATGTGTAATTATCTGACCAAATGTAATGTTGATTGAAAGTAATTATCCTTTGATTCAACTATTCATGTAACTTATAAAAAAACTTGCACACACTCTAAAAAATGTGATCAGTCATCACTGATATAGAAATGGTATTCCCTTAATATTTTTTATTATTTCTCTGTACTATCAGGTGCATACATGATGCTAGATGCATGAATATGTAAACTTGTGATGAGTTTTAATACTACGATTGAACTTCCATTTAGGGTTTAAATGTGTAATTTTTAACAAAGTCAACTACTATAAAAATCAAACCAAGTGGGAATTATCCTTTCTTATCTTGAAATTTTCATCCAACCATCTATCGCTGTGTGTGTGTGCCTTGCATACTCATAAATAATTTTTTCCCTAAATTTGACAAAAAATTCAAAAATAGGTATATTTTTTGTAATAAGTTCACACCTTTTAAATTATTTACCATATTTTACTTGATAAGTCAATGATTTATATTTACTTAAACCAAATAATTTTTTTTCAATTGCACTTATATCTCTTCATGGATACATTTTTTAATTTTGGCAGTCTACCACAAATTCTACAACTTCTATTTTAACATGATTTTTTATTAAATAATTATCCATCTATTATTTTTCAAAAGATAATTGGAATGAATTACCTCATTTATTTTGGTGGAAAGTCAATGCCACACTCCTAAAAAATGTTGTTAGTATGCAATATACAATGGTTATGGTGAAAAAAATCATAGTGCATTTAAAATTCAACATGTTTCGCACAACAACAAGTGGTGCATGTGTTTTATTTTTATATGAAAAAATTTGATCATCTCAAAATATCTTTTACAAATAGAAATTTGTTTATGTTTTTTGTAAAAACTTAGAGTACAATTGTGTTTGAGTCATAACTAATAAATATTTTGGATACAGTTCATAGTTATTAGAGCCAATTGTTATTTAAAAACATCTTTTGTATTAGGTGAAACTCTTGTAGTTTCTTTCCAAAATTAAGTAACTTTTTGATAATATCAAATATAGCCTTATCCTTTCATGAAAGTCTACCAGAATGCCCAAATATTATTGGTATTAGGTTCATTAAGTCTATCATATTTTAATTGCTTTCATTATTATTTTTCTATTTATATTAATTGTTTGAATTGTATTTGAAACCATTCATCTTTACCTATTTGGTCACTTACTACATAATTTGTAAGTATACATTAGGAAACATTACAATTTTGGGTACATGATTTTGGGCATATAGTATGATATGCATCATGTCTATTTTCAACAATTTCATTATTTTCATCATTCATGTTAGATGTTCTTAGTCCTAATGTGTAGATTATAAGTTTCATATTAATCAATTTTATCAATTAAATAAATAATTGACATCTTTGACTATCATAATCCAAACTATGAAAGAAACTATCCCAAATTTTTTGAACTAGTCTTTTTGAATGGTGATTAGACATTTTGTTGTGCATTACTTCTAAAATATTTTCATCGACTTAAATTAACTACTTGTATTTTATACACACAATTCTTGGAGGTGTTTTTAATGGTGGAATTTTTCAATAGGGTGTTTCAAAATCATTATTACTTTCATTATTTAGAGGTGGGATGCCATTTTCTTCATTGTTTATTTCTTCATTATGTGTCTCCATGAATTTTTCTTGATTGCTAATTTAATTTTTATTTGTTTCCATGAAATTTTCTTTATTCTTAGGGAGTGAAGCATCATACATAGATTCATCATCAACTGAAAAAAATTTAAACTTTGAATGTAAACTTCCAACATTATCTAATTCATTATTGTTAATTTCATTATTATTCATTTCATTATGGTCAATTTCATCATTATGATCTATTTCATCATTATTCAATCATTATGATCAATTTCATCATTTTTTAATTCATCATTGTAATGTGGCTCATTATCTATGACATTTGGTTCATTAGGATGAGGGTTTATACCTTGTTTACCATGAAGTTTTTGAATTAGTATCTTGTGTTTCTCTCTCAAATATTCTAATTCCTCTGGTGTTTGTTTATTAAAAATATTCTTCTTTCATGAATGTGATCCATCACCCATCAAGGATAATTTATAGGTTTTGAAAGGTGGGGTCAAAATTACACAGGTCTAGCAAAGAATGTTTGTGTGGACAAAATTCTTGATTTGGGAGAAAAATAGACATTGAAAAGTGAGATTAATATATAATAATAATAATGTGATAATGTTATGAAATAATGTGATCATTTTATTCTTAATATTAGGTTCTACTTCATAATATACAATGAGAAGTGAGTTTTATCTATATTAAGAATAATATGATCACAATATTCTTAATACTAGGTTCTGCTTAAACTTAGACATTGAGAAATGAGTTTTATCTATATTAAGAATAATGCAATCATTTTATTTAATAATGTGATCATGTTATTATTAATACTTGGTTTGGGTTAAACATAAACATTGAGAAACAATTTTTCTCTATATTAATAATAATGCAACCATGTTAGTTAATAACATGATTGCTTTATTTAATAACGTGATCATGCTATTTAATAACATGATCATGTTATTTAAGAATGATATCACATTATACTTAATATAGATTAGGGATTAATTCATTAATGCATAAGGTTTAAGGTTTAGGGATTAGGGCATTAGGGATTATAATTTATGTTTTAAGGTTTATGGATTAGGGATTAGGGCATGTAAGTTTTAAGTTCAAGGGTGTATATAAGGTCAAATTGCTATATGCCATGTGAACTTAGTTATTAATATAAAGGATATTAACTAGGACTCAATAAATTGGCAAATAAGGAAATTTTATGGTTTATAATTTAGGGTATAGTGTTTAGGGTTTAAAATATATGACTCAGGTTTAGGGTACATAAGGTCAATCACAAAGATAATTATTAGTATAAATGATGTTAATTTGGGCTAAAATGATTGATTCAATTTTTAAAGAGTTTATGTTTATGGTTTAGAGTTTAGGGATTATGAACTTTAAGGATTAGGGATTTGGGTATATAAGGTACAATCCTAAAGGTGATTGGGGCAAATCTGAGCTCCTTGACCTAGATCTATGAGTAAAGATTGTGATTTAGGCTTGATTATCCCCCACATGATCACAAACTAAGATAATTAAGTCAATTATGGTTTAATGAGTGATTTGATTTTGACCAAGTTCATCCATGTGAACCTAATTCTTATTATATATAATATATGTTAATTGGGGCTAAATTTATTGGTTTAGGGTTTAGGGATTGTCTTAGGGTTTAAGGTAAATGGTATAAGGTTTAGGGTTTAAGTTAAATGGTACAAGATTTAAGGTTTAAGATATAGGGTCCAATAACTAAGGTAATTAAATAACATTTGAGATGCTTGTTCACCTATTTGTGATAGTTACCTTCATGTTTGCATTTTTGATAAAAGTAGGGTTAATTAAGCCATACAATTATTCTTAATACTCAGTTGGGGTTAAACATAGACATTGAGAAGAAATTTTTGTCTATATTAAGAATAATGCATTTACATTATTTAATAATGTGATATCATTATGCTTAATATAGATTATAGATTAGGGATTAAAGCATTAGTGCATAGGGATTAGGGAATAGGGATAACAATTTATGTTTTAGGGTTTAGGTATTAGGGATTAGGACATGTAGGGTTTATATTTAAGGGTGTATATAAGGTCTAATAAGTTTATGCCATGTGAAAATAATTATTACTATAAAGGATGTTAATTGGGACTAAATTTATTAGCAAATAGGGAAAGTTTATGGTTTAAATTTAGAGTATAGTGTTTAGTGTTTAAGATATAGGGCTTGGGTTTAAGGTACATAGGGTCAATTAAAAAAATAATTCTTAGTTTAAATGATGTTAATTTGGGATAAAATTAATACTTCAAGGTTTAAATAGTTTATATTTATGGTTTAGAGTATAGGGATTAGGAACTTTAAGGATTTCAGCTTAGGGTATAGTTTTTAGGGTATATAAGGTATAATCGTGAAGGTGATTAGGGAAAATTTGAAGTCCTTAAACCTATATATATGAGTAAATAATGTGATTTTAGGCTCGATTAGCCCTAACATCATCACAAATTGAGTTAATTAAGTCAATTTTGGTTTAATGAGTGATGGGATTTTGACTGGGTTCATCCCTATGAACCTAATTCTTATTAGATATAAGGGATGTTAATTGGGGTTAAATTTATTGGTTTAGGGTTTAATATATTAGATATGTGGTCCAATAACTAATGTAATTTAAGAAAATTTGAGATATTTATTCACCTATTTATGATAATTACCTTCATGTTTGTATTTATGATAAAAGTAGGGTTAGTTAATCCATACATGTTACATACATTATACAATCAATTGAGCCATAAATTTGGTTTAGGAGCTCAATTTTACCCAAATCATGCCCCTAATTATACAAATTAACTAATTGGATAAATTAATGATAGAATAAAAATTTTAATTTTGGCCTAAATCATACCTTGCTCTTGAAGGGGTTCAAATTGGCCTCAAATGCCTCCTCGATTAAATGAATCAACTCTTTGGTTATTTATATATGACATGAAATTAGGGTTAATTTCACACCAAATCACATCATATACAATTATAAACAGATTCATGTTGCTCATGTTTACCCTAATTACCTTCATAATTTAATTAATTGACATTTACATTCATTAGTTGATGACATCAAGTTTATTGAGCTCAAAACCATATTCTATACATATAGAAGTTTCATATAAGTAAATAATGTTTCTTTGATTCAATAAATATAGTGAAATTAGACATTATTAACCCATAAATCATATTTTATAGTCATGCAATTAGGTTGAAGGGGCTTGAAATAGCCCCAATCTACTTTAGATGCATAACTAGATTGGTACTCTAAAGGTTAAGTTTTAGACATAGGTTTAAACAATACATTTTATGTCATCTCATGATAAAATAAATTATATCATAAGGGATGCATGTTTGTGGCATGTACAGGGCATTAGGGCACATGGATTACAATTTATGTATCAGGGATTAGGGCATAGGGTTTAGGTTTAAGGGTGTTTATAATATCGAATCATTCTATGCCATGTGAACCTAATTATTACTAAAAAGGATGTTAATTGGGACTAAATGTATTAGTAAATAGGGAAATTTTATGGTTTAAAATTTAGGGTATAGTGTTTAGGGTTTATGGTTTAGGGCTTAGGTTTTAATGTATACATGGTTTAGGGTACATAGGATCAAATGTAAAGATAATTGAGGATAATTTGAATCACTTGGACCCATTTATGACTATAGAATGTGTTTTTAGGTTGTAATTATACCCCATGTCATCATGTATATTGAGTGAATTAGTGAAATGGGGCAATCAATCATGTGATTTAGGCCAAACTGAGCCCCATGAACTTAATTCTTAGTCTAAATTGAGTGAATTAGTGAAATGGGGCAATCAATCATGTGATTTAGGCCAAACTGAGCCCCATGAACTTAATTCTTAGTCTAAATTATGTTAATTTGGGCTAAAATTATTAGTTCAGGGTTTAAAGAGTTTATATTTATGGTTTAGAGTTTATGGATTAAGGATTAGGGTATAAGTTTTGATTTATATAAGGTACAATCATGACGGTGATTCGAGCAAATTTGAGCTCCTTGAACCTATATCTATGAGTAAATAATGTGATTTTGGGCTCAATTAGACCCCACATCATCATATATTTAGCTAATTAAGTAAATTTTGGTAATGAGTGATGTGATTTTAACCAAATTCATTCCTATGAACCTAATTCTTAATATATATAAAGGATGTTAATGGGGGCTAAATTTATTAGTTTAGGGTTTAGGGTCTACAATTTGAAGGGTTTGGGGTTTAGGGGTTATGGCTTAGGGTTTAAGGTAAATGGTACAAGGTTTAGGGTTAAATTTAAATGATACATGGTTTATGGTTTAAGATATCAGATATAGGGTCCAATCACTAAGGTAATTGAAGAAAATTTGAGCTATTTGTTCACCTATTTGTGACAATTACCTCCATGTTTATATTTTTGATAAAAGTAGGGTTAGTTAAACCATACACGTTGCATACATATTATACAGTAAATTAAGCCATAAATTTGGTTTAGGGGTTTGATTTTTACTAAATCACACCCCTAATTGCATAAATTTACTAATTATATCAATTCATAATAGAATCAAACTTAATTTTGCCCCAAATCATATCTTACTCTTGAAAGGGCTCAAATTGGCCTCAAATTACTCCTTGATTAAATGAATCAACTCTTTGATTAATTATATATGACATGATATTAGGGTTAATTTCAATAAAAATCACATTGAAATATAATCTAAAATACGTTCATGTTGTTCATTTTGACCCTAATTACCTCCACAATTGAAGTAATCGACATTTGCATTAATTAGTTGATGACTTCAAGTTTATTGAGGTCAAAACCAAATTCTATATGTGTAGAACTTATATATAAATACATAATTTTTCTTTACTTCAATCGAGACAATGAAATTAGAGATGATAAACCCCCAAATCACAATTTATATTCATGTAATCAGGTCGAAGGGGCTCAAAATAGCCCTAATTTACTTCAGATGCACAGCTAGATTGTAACTCTAAAGGATAAGTTTTATCCATAGTTTTGTATTTTATGACATGTCATGATAAAATAAGTTATATCATAAAATGTATAATATTACACCTTAAAACCAAGTAATTATAAGTAGTAAAGTCAACATATTAAAATGCCCATAATTTTTTTGAAGTCTAATGTGATGCCATGACACCTTAATTCACTATCCACGGTTACAAACCTGTTACATATCAAATGAAATAACACCAATATTAGGGAAATCAAGAACATATAAGATCTTATACAAAATTTGAGGTAAATAACAAATTTGATTTTTTGGGTGTTATGAATATATAATGTGGTTGTGTTAACAACATGATCACATTATTAACTAACATGATCACATTAATAATGTGGTTAATAAAGTGATCATGTTAATACTATGATCATGTTATTAATGCTATGATGTTATTTGAATTTGAATTAAAAAATTATGCCTTTTGGCTTGGGAATGGCTTGGATTCTTGAGCCAAAGGCTTGGACCTATCAATCTACATCCGAGTCCAAGATTTCTAATAAAAACAAAAATATTAAAATTCAATTTCCAGATACACTATGAATTTCAATGGTAAAATTCAAAAAATTAATACCATTGTGATTAGCATGCTCTCCTTTTTCCAAAAGTATGGTTTTTATAAATTTTTGACTAATTTAAGGTTTCAAACTATGTTGATTTATGACTATACACTTTTAATGTCACTACATGCCACAAATATACATGACTATACATGTTCATCTAATTTTTTTCATTAATCCAAGTGGAAAAAAATTTATATGGTCACAAACTAGGCCTAATTCTACACACATTTTAAAAAAATGATTTTTGTTTTCTTTGAGGTAGTTAGGTGTGACACATCAATGACTATCCATGTTTTTTTAGTTTTTTGGATCTATTTACTTGAAAAATTCATAAAAATAATGGTTTCATTGAAAAATATAATAATATATAGGTCATAAACTAGAATATCTTATTTAAAATTTTCCCAAAGGGTTTCAAAGAATATTAAACGCTGCTAAAAAAAATGGTGCACTACACGACCATCTATCTACTCTATTTTCTTAAAAAATAGGAGTTACACTTCAGATTTTAGATGTTTGACCTAATTATAATTAACCATTTAAAAAAAATAGTGTTTTGGAAACTAGAATCTAAATTCTACATTTCATGTTCTTACATAATCTTCAAATTTGGAGTGTAGATATCTCAAATTATCTACATAAGTTTGAATTTATGAAATTTTAGAAAAATAATGTCCATAAGAAGGCCACATTTTCACCCATATTTGTACACTTACCCATACACTAATCACAACTTTCAAGCACAACTATAATTTCTGGATGAAATTACCTTCACCAGCTAAGGGACAATATTTTAGCACTAAAACTAGTATCCTATGAGGGTTTTCATCCTCCAATATTATTTACACTCTGAGGTATTTTGTCCTAAATAGAGGAAGAACACAAGTTCAAGCTTGAAAAATAGGGCTATTATGATTTTGAAAGATTCATTTAAAATTGAAAAGCTTCATACTTATAGAAATTATAAGTGAGGAAGGAGAAGAGATGAACTATGAGAGAGAAGAGAAACATGCCATCCTTGAAGTGGTGGTGATATTTATCCATAGTGAAATTTGTCTCCACATGTGCAAGGAATATTCATGATTTTCATGTGACATTCCCCATGTTCCCTCATGTGACTCTCAATAAATTCATCTCTCACATGTGTAAGGCAGATTCATGATTTGATTTTCACCTTCCCCATGTACCCTCATGTGATTCTCAATCAATTTATCTCTCACATGTGCAAGGTATCTTCATGATTTAATTTTGACCATCTCTGTGACCTAACAGGACTAGTAAACCATGTCTCCCACATTTCTTCATTATTCCTTTCATGTGGAAAAATAGATAAATATTATCCATTTCTCTCTCCTCCATTTTTATCAATTTAAAACTCCTATGTGGGCCAAGCCACATCGTCCAGGATCCAAATCACCTGTCCATTCACCACTACATCACCTACCACATTATCGTGAATAGTGACATGAATATTACTTGTGAATAGTACCTTATGAATAGTGACTTGAGATAAAATTATTTCCTTACAACACCCAGCTTAGACCATGGGAATTAAATAGGCTAGTGGTCTTCCACTTATGTTGCATTCAAGAAAAAGGGGACAATAAAAATCCTCTCTTCCCAAAGATTTCTTGTCCTTAAGCAATTTCGGTTAACTTCTTGGTTTTAAATACCAAGATCCCAAACCAACTATGGGAATTTGCAATTCCAAATTCTTGAATCTTTTTATAAATGCTCCATCATGCAACTACTAAAATACTATGATATTAACAAGGATAAAAAACCATGCATCAATTAATGTTATAGAAATCACTCTTTCCATCTCAACTTGAGCCTTACAAAAGAGGTATTTAATGAAGCTGTGTGTGTGTCATCAAGATTTTTCAAAGCTTTCACAACTTTCTCTTCTAAAACCAATCCCAAAACTTGTAGTTTTTTTGGCACTTGAGAAAAATATGCAATGTGACTTTGCTCTCCACACAGTAGCTCCACAACACTCATGGTTATTTATTCATGGTGTGAACTTATATACACAACCTCCATGTCTAATGATTCCACCACTTGGATGATCTCATCACTTTTTTTTAAATATTTAAATATTGAAATATTGATGGGTTCTCCTTGAATAGGAACATCATGTTAAACTTCCTTTGTAATGGTGGATTTATTCATGGGATGCTTCCTCTCAAGTTCTTGCAGCCCTATCATTTATTATTTCTCATGCTCCTCCATTACAATGCCTTTGATGTTATATTAAAGACACTCACCTAAAGCTAGACCTCCACATTGAACAAACACATTATGGGAAATAAAATCTGATTTTTATTCAAATTTATTCCCATTTGGCATCCCTGTGATTTCTTCCTCTTCACTTGGATATTCTACTTCACCAAACACTTATTGTGATTCTTCATGTTTAGGAGAAATATGGTATTCAAAATCAAAATCTTTCATTATCACACTTTATTCCTTGGGATCATCAACATTCTATTGGAATTAATAGGTGATAGAAGTCACTAATTCTTCTTCTTTGTTCTACCCACATGTGTGATTAGGCTCCCAAGACTCCTTGCATAAGAAACAAAGTTGTTTCCTTCTGAGCTCATTCCTTGATTTTATATCCACATTTTTTTCCTTGGGAAACTTCCTTTGAAAATATTTCTTATAAAGGAATGATTTTATCATAACTTTATTTTTATGAGGTGTTGAAAAATCCATTACCTTTGCATCAAACTTGATGATCAATCTTTGCCTAAAATCTACATAAGACATGATAATTCTATGTACTAAGGTCACCAAAACATGGTGACACTACTTATGAGCTTACCTAATTAAATTAAGTATGGCATACTCAATGGATTCTATATTTAACATGGGGTTAAGATGCCAAACCATGTCTAATTTATTCACCCATGAACATACACTACACTTGGTGTAACCATCAAAATAAGGAAAAGATTTCTTACTTATCCTTCATGTAAACATCTAAATATTTTATTCTAGATGAGATGGCTCCATTATTATTTCACCCATTTCAAAACATCCTTCTATATAATAACTTCTATCTTCAACTTGAAATGATGGAAATACTATATGTGAAGGTAAAATCCTCACAAGTTGGCAGGATGGATATCTCTAATACCACTAAATATCCCTTTTCAGGGTATTTTCTAGATACAACCAAATATATAAAATCCAAACACAATACATATAATTTTGAATATAATATTAATGAACAAGAACTCTTATATATTAAATATTGAACATAACTTACATACACTGATCACAATGTGATCATAACTCTAAAGCACAACTATGATTCATGGATAGAATTATCTTCACCAGCTAGGTGGTAACCTTTCAGTGGTGAAACTAGTATCTCATAAGGGTTTTCATTCTCAAATATTATTCACACTCCAAGGTATTTCATCCTTAAGAGAGGAAGAAGTTGAACATAAGTTCAAGCTTACAAAATAAGAGGGTTATGATTTTCAAAGATACATTTACAAATTAAAAGCTTTATACTTATAAAAATTACAAATGAATAAGGAGAAGAGATGAACTATGAGAGAGAAGAGAAATGCACCAACTTTGAAGTGGTAGTGATATTCATCAATAGTGTAATTTTTCTCTCACATGTGCAAGGCATCTTCATGATTTATTTTTGAACTTCCCCATGTGCCCTCATGTAACTCTTAATCATTTTGTCTCTCACATGTGCAAGGCATCTTTATGATTTGATTTTGACCATCTCTATGTACCTTCAATCAAGAGTAGTAAACCATGTCTACCATATATATTCATTATTATTTTCATGTGGCTAAATAGATAAATTTTCCCCGTTTCTCTCTCTTTAATTTTCATCAATTAAAAAATCCTATGTGGGTCAAGCTACATCATCTAAGAGCCACCTCACCTATCTAGTCACCACTGCATCACTTGTCACATCACCATGAATAGTGACATGTGAACAGCGATCCATGATAGTACTTGTGAATAATGCCATGTGAATAGTGACTTGACATAAAATTAATCCCTTACGACACTAAACTTAGCCCATGGGAATTAAATAAGCTAGTGGTCTTTTTCTTATGTCATATTTTAAAAAAAGGTGAGATTACAATAGTGCCCTTTGGTCAGCCACTGGCTTGTATGAAAATTCATTCAAAAGATGTGGGTGATAATGATTTTATATCAGGACATGCCTTTATTTACCTAATGGGTTTTCTCTTATTATATTAATATTTGTCTTATAATGAGCAATTAAAATAAAAAATGTAGTTTAAGAAGGCCACCCCTCTATAATGTGTTTATTGGAGTGGGGTATATTGTATGCACACTTGGAAAGTATGTTTAATGGAGTAGCATGCATAAAATCTCTCATGAATCAAAAGTTCCTCAATAGTGTACACATAAATGGATGATTTTAATGTTGTCACACATCCTACTCATGCACATATGAAATACAAAACATTATTTTTGGATTTTCAAAACATAAAAATTTGGAAAAAGCATTTCTTCATTTTATTAGAATAATATTAACTTATCTAATTCAATCAAATTTTAGGTGAAAGTTATTTCATTTCTCAAACTTCCTTATGCCACTTGCATTCCACATTTCATGTATTTAGGAGTCCTTGGTGTAACTCTTACAGTTGTGAAAGTCAGAAAAAATTAAATTATTCTCAAGGATCAGTTGGAGAAAAAACATCCCAACATTTAGGAATTTGATTTCTTTTGAATCTGGTTTACAGTTTTCTTTCCTAGATTTGAAAACCAAATTAGGATTGTTGACTATAGCATTAAAAAACCTATGCTTTATCATATAGGTATTTTAATTCATTTTTCAAAAGAATATATTGGTTTGTTTTATGTAAGGTCAGTGGAAAGAAATATTCAGCATAGTTTTTAAATCTACCTATACACTTTTTTCTATATATTCTAATAAATTTGATTAAAGTCTATGACTATATATTATTTTAAATAAAATAAATACACAATATTAAAAGGATAAAATTCAATCATATATTCATCCTTATTAGCTTTTATTCATGTTAAGTAATATGTTATCATTGGGAAATGACAAACACTACAAACAACATGGTTACTATCTTATTTTGTTTTTCCATTATTAAAATATATTTAAATAAAAATACATTGTAAAGTCACATTTGTAGACCTCCACCATTTATAGGTTTTATGATGTTCCTTTGTTAAGAATTACTCTAGGACAACTATGTATACATAAAATTTCAAGTTCTAAGAGGCCTATTTATTTTTTAATGTCTAATATCATAATTGTCATTTTATTAATAAATACTTTTAATATTTGATCTTCACACCATCCCACATTATGACATATAGGGAACACAACAATAATTGAAATGAATTTAACAATAAAAAATAATTTCTAACGATATTGGTAATAATTGGATTGATCCACATCTCTCAATTATATTAAAGACAAATTCATCATAAAAAAATTGTGATATTATATTACTTCTCATCATAGAGGATAAATCAACAAATAAAAACATAATGAGGAAATGTGGAGCATAAAACAAAATACAACAAGTCAAGAATTTGGTCAACAAGCCCACCCCATAATTTGTGAGCACACATATTGCATAATTTAGTAACTTAATATGATAAATACACTTAACATAATATATAAATTTAGCTAAGATTCTCAATGCATAGTGATTTTCTACTACAAAACATGCCCTTGAGAGCCATTGACTTCCCTCCATATTCAGAGCCTTCCTTGCAAATACTTTCCCATTTGATTGAAATTTTTTATTCTAGGTATTCCTCTCATAGTCAATTATAACCTTTTTATTTTATTTTTATGTCTAAACTGAAGTGGCACCATCCTTTCTTGATTTTGGGTAGTGGCCTTTTGTGTCTAAAGGCATAACCTTCACTTACCATAAAAGGCATCTTGGCAATGAATTTTCTTAAGGATGACATCATCTAAGACATTTCATGTGTTCTAAGAGGAATTCATGTCCTAGTGGCTATGATAGAAGGAAAGGTTCTAAAACTTGGCAATTGATGTGGCATGCCTTCTTCATGCAAGGCGGTTCCCATTAATCTCACTTTTGATAGATGTTGCTATGGTGCTTGGGGTTGACAGTCCATTTACTTGATATTATCTTATAATATATAACATTATAGTATATTAATACCATATAATATATACTATAATTATATATAAATATATTATAATATTATTATATTCATATTCTTTGCCATTCTATACTTCTAGTAGACACTACTATCTAAATTAGATTAAATTTTATCACATCAACATAAAACACATAAATAGATAGAAAAATATTCCATTTTTTTTTTTTTATAAATTAATATTATAAATATACATTTAAGTGGCATGCTAATCACATTTCATAGTTTCATGTCAATGCGTCCAACATATAAAAACAAAAATAGTAATAATTTAAATATGATTTTAGAGTGCCATGTTAGGGACACCTCATAATGAAAAGTGAGAATGTTTAACATAGAAAAAATTTATAATTACATATACACCCCTATAATTGTCACAAGACTCATTCATTCTAGTAACCTTTCACACATATCTATTTAATATTTATAGAAACCATTTTTAAGGGAAATTTTAACAACAATATACCAAAGACAAACTATGAAAAATGTTGTGCTATCAAATACAATTGATTATATTCCAACTCAATCAAACACAATCTCATAATACATGCAATGGAATATAAAAATTACAATGTATTTTTATTTTTTAACCTATTTTGTACTTGTCTAACTTACACTTGTTACCCTTAAAAATTGTTCCTAATAGTAGGTGTTGAAGCCGCACCATGACACTTTTTTGTCTATCTGTATAGTTTATATGTGATCAAAAGCACACTTCAAGGTATGTAGAAGGGGCATATTTTGATTCATGAACATTTGATTATCATTTTGGGTAAAGATTTTATAATTCATATCAAGATTAAATTCTTCATGAACTCATAGTAATTACATTGTAAGATATGGGTCACAACTTCACCTACCATGTATTCACACTTTGAACTAATCAAATTCATAAATTATTTTATAGTGAATATACAATTTACACCTATGCTTTGACTAAGTTTTATTTTAAAAAAATAATGAATTAATAAATCGTTTGGGAGCACACAAATATGCCTACTTTTAATATCCCCAAATGCGATCGAAATACTTAAATTTGTATATTTCCTAAATTATGTGTACTATAAACTATATCATTGATATTTTCAATACTTTCTCATGAACTTATAAGAATAAAAGGAATTTTTGATTTCAAATACTAAATTCTTGATTTTTATCTTATGTAAATATTCCAAATAAAAATAGTCAAATAATCAAAATGAAACACGTGTAATTCCTGAATGGAGTTACCACAATAGGAGTCAAGGGTTTTCATCTTTGAGTCTAATAAAAAATGAGATTTTTCATCCTCAAATGAATTATCAGAGTTGCTACCCATATATGAATATTTATTAAATAAAATATGATCATGTTCTTTCTCCATGAACTGCCCATCATAAATACCCTTCAAGTGGATTTTGTCAAATAGTATGACTTACCAAAAAGTGGTGTTCCTTGAAACTCACATGGGATGACTTACTTTTAATGTTGTTCCTTCATTTTGGCTCCCCATTCATGAGAGACAACTTCATCCTTTGTACTTTATTTATTTTTAAAAAGGGACATTTTACCCTTCCCTTCCCAAAATTCATTGTTCTCAAGTAATTGTAAGTTGAGATGCTCTAAAATGGTCACTCTTTCCTAGATGACATCCTCAATAGGTAAATCTTTCCAACAGATCAAGTATTATTTGATGATCTTGTTTCTTAACATCTTCTCATGGGCCTTTAGGATGGATTATCATATTAAGATAACCTTGACTTCTTCATCTAATGGGGGTAGCTCCATAAAAGGAATAATATGTTGTCTAAGTGCCCATTATAGGTGCAAAACATGGAAAATGTTATTTATTCAACTACACCTTGGTAGTTCCAATTTATAAGCAACATCTCCAACTATACTCATGAATTTATATGGGCCATATAATCATGATTGATTTTTTCATCTCCACTTTGCTTGATAGAGGATTGCCTATAGGGATATAATCATAAATATACCATGTCTCCTCCTTCAAATTTACCTTTTTATTTTATGATGATTCATATATAACTCTTGTTGATTTTGTGCCTGATGAAGATTATCCTTAACTCTAGAGGTATCTTGATTTTATTGGACCAAATCCTTATCTCCCATAACTCTACTATCTAAAATGACCAATTCCACAAAGTAATTTGCATTATGACCATATAAATATTTGAAAGGTGTCATTCCAATTGACATGTGATAAGAGGTATTATAAAATAATTGTACTAAATGCAATCATTTGATCCATGTATTTTATTGTTCTAAGACATAATTCCTTAGGTAACCTTCAATTCACTTATTATTTTTGTTTGATCATCCATTTGTGGATGATAAATTGTACTTGGGATCAATATAGTTCCTTCCAGGTGAAAGATTTCTTGCCAAAATAAACTCATAAATATGTTATCTATGTCACTAATAATGTTTTTTGGTAGCCCATGTAATTTAAAGGTTTATCTAAAAAACAATTCAGCTACCAAGGGGGAATCATACTTAGTGAGAAGTAGAATAAAATGAGCATACTTTCTCAGAAAGTCAACAACTACAAAGAGGAAACTCTTTCCTTGAACCATGGACAACCCAGTAAGAAAATCCATTAAAATACCTTCCCATTTTTGAGTAGGAATGGGCAAGGGTTGCAATAATATTAATGGAAAATCATGCTCTATCTTATTTCATTAGAAAGTAGGACACTCTTGAATGTACTTAAGAAATTCACCTTTAAGCCCTTTCTAAAAGAACCTATCTCTTATTTGTTTATATGTCTTAAAATAGCTAGAATGGCCATCCAATGGGCTGTCATGAATGACCTTTAAAATTTATGCTTAATTTTTTATTCTTATACAAAAAATATCTTATTATTATAAATAATGAGACCTACTACTACATTGTATCATTAATCCCTCATCTTCCCCTTTTAGATAACATTATAACACTCATTTTTGACATATTCAACTATTATGAATGCTTTCCAATCAAATTCAATCATAGTCATGGAGAAAAAATATGGCTTTCTTGATAATGCATTCTGCCATGATATTATTTTTTCCTTTCACATGTTCAATATCAAAATCAAAGGCTTCGACCTTGCTCATCCAATTTTATTTTCTATCATTTAAATTATTCTAACTTATGAAATTTTTTAGATTGTTATGATCTATCTTTACCATAAAGTTACTACATACAAGGTATTATTAGAATTTGGCTAGTGCATGCATGATTTCTAACATTTCCTTGTCATAGATAGCGTACTTGTAATCACATTCTTTAAGTTTTATACTTTCAAATTCAATTGGATGACTTTTTTTCATTAGGACAAGACCTATTCCTTCATTTGATGTATAGCTTTCTAGCACTAATGGTAAAGAAAAATTAGGTACAACAAAAACTAGACATGAATTCATTTTTTGTTTAATTTTATCAAATGTTTATTGAGAAATTTTGGACCAAAAAAATGATCCTCTTTTTGTCAAATTAGTCAAAGGTATAGCTAGTTGATAAATCCCTTTAACAAACATTTGGTAGTAAGTGAATAACCCCAAGAACCTTCTTAATTTAGTCATGGTAGTAGGAGGGGCCAATATAATATAGATTGAATCTTTTCTTGACCAACATGTACTCCATCTCTATTGATAACATGCTCCAAGTATAGAATCTATGACATTCCAAATTTATATTTAGACATTTTAGGAAAAAGAGATTTCTATTCCAATATTTATAGCACTATATCTAAATGTTTTAAATGTTATTCCAATGTCTCAATATATATCAATATATCATAAAAGAAAACAAAAAAGATCTTTATCAAATGCTTACCAAAGGTATGATTCATGCAAAACTGAAATCATTGGTTAATGTAAAGGGAATAACCAAAAACTTGAAATGTACATATTGACCTTTTAATGTCATCTTCTAAACATCTTACTATCATACTTGAATTTGATGGTATTCTATTTTTAAATCAGTTTTGGAAAAGAAAATCTCTCCAGAGTTCATCAATTAATTAATCAATTCTTGGTATCAAGTTTTTGTTCTTAATGGTATTCTTATTAAAATGTTGGTATTCAATGCAAATTCTAAAAGTGTCATCTTTAAAATTAACTAAGACCACTAAAGAATCAAAAGGACTTGAATGCAACTTAATATCCCCCATTTATAGAAATTATTTGATAACCTTTTCAATCTGTACATTATAAATTCTAGGGTGGAGGTAAGGTGTGTTGGCCATATGATTCTCATTGATGTCAAAAGGGGTATTATGGATGTCATTGATGTCAAAGGATTAGGTAGGATTATTGGAGAGAAGAGAATGTTTTAAAGTTGCACAATACAATGTTGCCATGCTTTTACAAAAACCATTTCTAGAAGATTGAAGAGCAATTAATTGAAAATCTGTTATGGGGTTTTTGAGTACATTCTAGATATATGGTCCATAGGTTTAGATGAAGATAAATGAGAGAAATAATGATTCATTTTAGATCTCAAACATTACATGGTTTCTTAGTTAAACCCTAAGGGTTTAAGCCATGATGTTCACATGCATGTTCTATTTTTATGTTGATTGGCTATAGATGGGAATAAGTTACTTAATTTATAACTTAAGTCTTCCTCATCATTATACAATCAACCCATTCAACCTAGTAATTACCATCTCGAGAAAATTTTCTAAGAATTTATGTTTCTAAAGTCATTGAATTAAGATTTATCTCATCTCAATCGATGATCAGTACTTAGTCATATATTGAAGATCTAATGAAGTGTAGCAAAGTTAATTTTTCAAAGGATCCTCTGAGTAAAGGCATTAGTGACAAGTTTTATAATCATGTAGCCTTTACAGTAAATATGTGGAGTGGTTTAAATTCAAATAGTCAAGGATTAACATAGGAATGCCAAGAGTCTTAATAGATGGAACTGACAGTAAAGGTGCAAAAGGCACACAAGAATGCTAAGTGTCACACTCATGGGAGATAATAAGAGATAAAGTTTGAGCTTGTCAAAACATTGAATGGTGAGTGGTTGATCATGAAATAAAGATTTAATAGAGTGAGTGGACTCAATGGGATAAAGTGCTTGATGTTTATCAACATAGAGGTGAGTTAAAGATTGAGCTAGTTTGTTGAGATTAATAAAATGTATTTATTCCAAAGATTCATGAAGAAATGAGATGAGATTTAGAGCTCAAGGTTTAATGTTAGATAGAGGTAAGGTTCATACAACTATGAGTATATAATGGCACGTGGGAGCTTAGATCAAAAGATCCAATGAATGCATTTTAAAGTTAGAACATTAAATCTTGAAAGCATACAAGGATCCAATATAGATCCTGAGCCTATTAGAACTTGATACAATAGATGTGTTTTAAATTTGAGTAAATTAAATGTGGATCATTAGATCATGGCATGAAAAATTAAGATCAAAGGCCAATATTCAAATATGTGTTTGTCCCAATGGTCAAGTGGAGGATCATGCAAGAAAGATGACTTATAGAACAGAAATTATGGCATAGATTATGGTAATTGATCTAATTTGTGTAAAATGGAATGTGTATCAAAACTAGAGCCCAATATATACTAAATATAGTAACGAGACAAAGAATCATGGTGGTGGAGCATGAATTCAAGAAGTAGGAAAATTGAAAGAGCGTGATGTGTTACAAACCAAGTGTGAACATAGAAAAGACGTGAAACCTAGATCAAATTCTTATATATATATATGTCATCTAGGATACATGAAAATGTTGATGGTATTATTAAATTGTGTCGAATAGAGAAATATAAAGACATAGAGATAGAGGGGTAGAGAAGAGAAGAGAAGAGAAAAAGAGAGATATGTAAAGCATGAACAATTACATAATAGACTTGTAGCAGAGATCTCAAATTAAATTCATTTATGAATCAACATTTTAATCTAGAGTTATAGCTCCATATTTTGAATATAGATCTAATTGATGGGTGTCATCAAATAAGTTGAGTTGGTGCTCAGTTAGGGAGTTGGTGATTCCTTAGAGTAGGTGCTCTGAAACCAAGGGATTGGTGTCCTTAAGAATTTTAACCAGTGAAGTTATTTATTATGAGGATAGATTATAATAGTAGATTCTAGCATCTATTCTCATGATGGTTATCCCATATTGGGTTTTCCATGATATATCTAGTGTTATGCATATTTGTGTGCATGTGAACTCTGCATACATTATTATTCTACATTAAAAGTGTCAAAAATAAAAATGTTAGTCAATCTACTAATTCAACTGCCTCTTAGTAGATAATTATGTTCCAACAATTGGTATCAGAGCCTTAGTTCCTTATAAAAAGCTTAATTAACTCAGGTAGATCTTAGATGGTGAACACAAATGGCTAGTCAAGAAAGATCTCCTTAAAGAAAAGCATCTATCTTTGATGGATCAAACTATGTATTTTAGAGCATTATAATGGAAACATATTTATATTCATTAGGTTTTGATGTATGGATGTCTATTATAAATGGATATATAGCCCCTAATATAAATCCTACTAATCAAGGTTTAAAGAAGGCATATGAGAGCAATGCTAAGGCAAACAATGTTACCCTTTGTGGATTTTCTATTTCATAGTTTTTCAAAGTGATGCATTTTCAAAATGCACAAGATATCTAGAGTAAATTAAATAGCATCTATGAAGGTGATGACAAAATAAAGCAGGTCAAGTTACAAACATTCAATGGCAAGTTTGAAATCCTCAAAATGAATAAAGAAGATAAAATTATAGACTACCTCCTTAAAAGATATAAAATGGTAAATGAAATTAGAGGCCTTGGAGAAGAGATGAAAGATCCAGTCATTGTCAAAAAGGTCCTAAGATCTCTGCCATCAAGGTATGACTCAAAAATATCTACAATAAAGGAATCAAGAGATCTAGATAAATTTATTGTTTATGAGTTGCATGGAAAATTCATAAACTATCAGATGAGAATGGGAGAAATAGATACCTTCAAAAAATAAGTTACATTCAAAGCATCCAAACTAGTGAAGGTAGAAGTACCTACATCTAGATCTGAGGAGACTAATGAAGAAGAAGCCAACTTTGTCAAAAGATTAAGAAGAGGGTCTCAAAAGTATAAAGGTAAATTACCTTTTAAATGCTTTAACTATGGTAAATTAAGACATTTTGATGTTAAATGCCCTTATAAAAAAAAGGATAAATCTAATAAAGAAGAGGATAGTAAAAATATGAAACTTCACTATTCCATGAAGAAGAACTTCTTTAAAAATAAGAAAGGCTTGTATACAAAAGAAGATAGTGATTCATTGGATGATAGTGATAGTTCTGATGATGATCATGATTATGCTTTTATGGATAAGTAAAAATAAGTCCTATTCATGACATTAGGACAAACTTATATAGATCAAGAAGAAGTTAAATAATTAGATGGATAAGAAGGGGAAGTGGATCTAAAGTGTGAACTCATCTGTGCTCTAGAATAAATTAACAAGATGAGAAAAGAAAACTCAAAATAGAATAAGATTGGATTAAAAGAGCTTGAAAAAGTGTCCAAAAGTCTTGAAAATTTTGATCAAATGGTGGTTAGCCTAAATACACAAGTTGAAGAGGACAAAATAATAGACGATGTAGTCAAACTTGAACTATAATCTAAATATGATGAGTGCATGAAGTTAGAACTAGAAATAATGAATTTGAGAAAAAAACTTGATAAAGATAAAGAAAAAATAGACAATGGTCTAAAGATAAAGGGAGGATCAAACATTCTTGATGATTTTTTCAACTCTCAAAAGCCTTCAAAAGAGAGATCTAGTCTTAGTTATGAAAAATTAAAAAGTTCCATAATTAGTAAATCTACTAACCTATATGACAACTTTAAAATAGAAGGAGAATTAGGAGAAAAGAAAGAGAAAGATTGCAATGATACAAAGACAGACATAAGAACCTTTGATGTGAATAAATCTTAATGATAAAATAGGCTTGAAGAAAAGAATAAGACAAAGGTAGGTAATGTAGATAGTTACATAAGATTAAGAAACTTGAAGAAGCCAAAGTTTAGAAGTGTTCTTCATCCTGCACAAATAAATTCTATGACCAGGTATTCCTCATATTTATATGGTTATAGTTATAAATGTAATTATTTTGGCATAGGGATATTGATTGTAGAGTTGTTCCTAAAAGGAGAACAAATTTTGTAAGCAAAAATTCATTTGCACCCTTGTTAGATACAAATATAATATGCTATAATTACAATAATTTTGGTCACGTAGCTAAAAAATGTATAACACACTTTGTAAGACCAAAACACAAATTAGTAAGAAAGGCATGCCTCCTAATGTGAACAAAGGCTCAGAAGTCTTTGAAAAAGGGAATAATAAGTCAAATAAGAAACCTAAAGATATGTGGAAAGTGAAAGATCAATTTATGATTGCTTAAACTGCACTCCATGCCAAGGATCAAAATTTATGGGTAATAAACAATGGTTGTTTAAAACATATGACTCATGACAAGAGCAAGTTCATCAAATTGAGTAAATGTAAACAAGGATCTGTTAGCTTGGGAGATAACTCTTAGTGAAGATCTGAGGTAAAGGAACCTTGAACATAGATGAAAAACTACTTGCACATGATGTCCTTTATGTTGAAGCATTGAAACATAATCTGTTAAGTGTAAACCAAACGTGTGAAAATGGATATAAGGTCACATTTAATGTAGAAGGTTACAAGTTAAGGACATCTAGAAGACTATTTGTAGAAGAGAAAAGAATTGAAAGCAAGATCTATAATCTTGTTGAAGTGAATGGTAATAGTTGCCTAATAATAAAAATTGATGAGAGTTGGTTATGGTATATAAAAATGCACCATGTCAATTTTGAAAATCTGATAAAGGTAAGCTCAAATAAGTGTGTTAGACACATACCTAAAATAACTAAACCTATAGACACTACTTGCAAGGAATGTTAACAAGGTAAGCAAACAAGGGTCAGCTTTTAAACAAAGAAGTATGCAACCACAAAGCCTCTCGAATTAGTTCATATTGATATTTATGGTCCTAATAAGATAAGAGGATATAAATGAGAAAGATACTTCATGTTATTTGTAGATAACTACTCAATAATGATATGGATAACCTTTTTTAAGGACAAGTCATAGGCATTTGAGTTATTTAATATATTTAGGGCCATGGTAGAGAATGAGATTAGAATCAAAATCAAATGCTTTAGACCTGATAAAGGTGGTGAATTCACCTCAAATGAGTTCATAGAGTACTATGGGAAGCATGAAATCAAAAGGCATTACTCTACAGTAAGGACTCCACATCAGGATGGAGTTGAAAGAAAGAACATAACAGTCAAGGAGATGGCCAAAACAATGCTAAAAGAGGCGAAGTTACCTAATGGATACTAAAGAGAAGCAGTCCAAACAATAGTATATATCTTGGACACAGTTCAACTGAGGGTAAAGAATTTTAAAACTCCCTATGAACTATGACATGGAAAACCTACCTCTGTGAAGTACTTCAAAGTGTTTGGTAGTAAATGATACATCAGAAGAAAAGAGGAAAAATTGGGAAGCTTTGAATCAAGATGTGATGAAGGATTTTTTCTTGATTATTCCACCTAAAGCAAAGCCTACATATGTTATAACAAAGATCTACACAATATTTTAGATATCATCAATGTCAATGTTAGGCTTGAAACAAGTTAAATATGACAAAGAAGTTTGTATTAAAGAGTCATATTTTGAAGAAGAAGCAACTAATGAAGATCATGAGGAAATAAATGAAAAGGCATCTACAAGATTTGTTCAAAAGGATCATACTATAGATTAGATTATTGGAAATAATAATGAAGAAGTTTAGACAAGGACAAGAGTTGTAATGAATAAGGAACAAGTAAGTTTTAATCTAATGTCTGAAATTGAGCCCAAAAACAATGTTGAAGACAATAAGGATGAGAATTGGCTTAAAGCCATGGATGAAGAACTGAGCCAAATTGAAATGAATAAAACTTGGGAATTAGTTCTAAGACCTATAAACAAGAATGTAATAGGTACAAAGTGGGTCTTTAGAAAAAATCTCAATAAGGATGGAACTATCATAAAAAATAAGACAAAATTAGTGTGTAAAGGATATGCACAAGTTGAGGGCATAGATTTTGAGAAAACATTTTCTCTAACTGCTAGATTGGAAGCCATAAGAATGTTTTTAGCATTTTATGTTTATAATAAATTCAAATTCTATCAAATGGATGTTAATTCTTCTTTCTTAAATGGGAACCTAGAAGAGGAATTCTATGTAGAACAAACTAAAGGTTTTTAGCTATTAAAAGAAGAAGATTATGTATTTAGACTGAAGAAAGCTCTATATAGTCTAAAACAAGCACCTAAAACATGGTATTCAAGATTAGACTAGTACTTAAAACAATAAGTATTCAATAAAGGATGTGCAAATACCAATCTATACTTTAGAATATGAGCATATGTTAATTATTATTGTATATGTAGATGATATCATCTTTAGTGGTAGTAATAACAAAATATGCAAATAATCTGATACTCAAACAAAAAATGAGTTTGATATGTCTATGCTTGGAGAAATTTATTTCTTCCTAGGTCTACATATAGCACAAATTTATGAATGGATATTCATATCTCAAACCAAGTATGCTAAGTAAATGCTTAAGAAGTTTGGAATGAAAGATAGCAAGCTAGTAGGTACTCCCATGATAATTGGTTACAAGTTGAGAAAAGAAGATGATTCCCTTGATGTAAGCCATACTGTGTACTAATAAATGATAGGTATCTTGTTTTACCAAATTACAAAAAGACCTGATATCATGCAAGAAGTGTGCATGGTTAAAAGATTTCAAGCTACTCCTAAAGAATCACATGTTAATGCATTGAAAAAAATCTTTAGATATATCAAGAGCACAATTGACTATGACCTATGGTATCTTAAAGGTGAATATTTTAATTTGATATCATATATATGTGTTTATGGGGTAGGAGGTGTGGAAGATAGAAGAAACACTAGTGGTGGTGCATTTTTCCTTAAAAACATACTTGTGTCATGGCTAAGCAAAAAACAAGAGTCAGTTACTCTTTTTACAATAGAAGCAGAGTATATTGCAATAGTGGCATGTTGCACTCAAGTATTTTGGATGAATAAAACACTTAAAGACATCAAGATAGAGTAAAAATCATCTATCTCTATTGCTTATAACAATTTAAGTGCTATTAACATATAAAAGAATCTAGTGATGCATTCCAAAACTAAGCACATATCAATCAAGTATCACTTTTTAAGAGAAAAGGTTAAAAATCAAGAGGTCACAATGGATTATGTGCCAAATTAGGACCAAGTTGCTGAAATATTCACCAAACCTCTTCCTAAGGAACAATTTGAGTATCTAAGATAGAAATTGGGAGTGGTGGCTCCTACATCACATCACTAGATCCTAGTGACAGGGCATGAGTCTAGGGGGTGAATCATAAAAGCCTTTTTAAGCCCTAGAAGAAGAGAGAAAAGATAACTCAGGGATGCATATTTTTACAAATTTATAATGAATTGATGGTTGCAGATTCTTGGACAAACTCATTTATCTAATAAAGGGGGATAAAAATTTGGACAAATTGTGAGAAATTTAGAATCCCTTTTCCATTAATGTCAAAGGGGGATGAAAAGTGCAAATGCTATTTATAAAAGTTTGAAAGAGCAAAGCATATGTCCAAGTTGAGTTTAGTTAAATGTTCCATTACCTAAGGGGGGAACAGGTAAGTACAAGTAACTTCAGTTTTAAGTTCATCAAAAGGCAATACAAGCATTATAAGTACAGTCAATGTCACATTAAACAGGATCAAGGGAAGGATCAAAGCATTTAATTTTACATCAATGCCAAAGGGGGAGATTGTTGGACATATGATTGTCATTGATGTCAAAAGGGGTGTTATGGATGTCATTGATGTCAAAGGGTTAGGCAGGATTAATGGAGAGAAGAGCATGTTTTAAAGTTGCACAGTATAAGTTGTCATGATTTTACAGAGACAATTTTTGGAGATTGAAGAGAAATTACTTGAAGATGCGTTATGGGTTTTTTTATTACATTTTAGATATATGGTCCAAAGGTTTAAATTGAAGAGAAATGAGCTCAATAATGATTTATTTTAGCTCTCAAACATTACAGGTTTTCTCAGTTAAACCCTAAGGGTTTAAGCCATGATGTTCAAATGAATGTTCTATTGTTATGTTGACTGGCTATAGATGAGAACTAGTTACTTAATTTATAACTTAATTCTTCCTCATCATTGTACAACTAGCCCATTCGACCTAGTAATTACCAACTTAAGCAAATGTTCTAATACTTTATATTTCCTAAGTCCTTAACTTTAGATTTATCCTAGCTCAATCAATGGTCAGTGCTTAATCATACATTGAAGATCCAATGAAGCATAGAAAAGTTAATTTGTCAAATATAGCTTCAAGTAAAGGTGTTAGTCATAAGTGTCACAATCATGGAGCCTAAATAGTAAATCGATGGAGTGTTTTAAAGTCAAATAGATAAGGATTAACATAGAAATGCCAAGTGTCTCACTAACAAGATTTGATAACAAAGGTACATAAGGCATGCAAGAATGCCAAGTGTCTCACTCATAGGAGCCACTCAAATACAAAGTTAGAGCTTGTCAAAAGAATGAATGGTGAGTGGTTGATCATGTAATAAAGATCTAATGAAGCAAGTGAACTCAATGGGATAAAGTGCTTGATGTTTATTGACATAGATGTGAGTTAAAGATTGAGATAGTTTGTCAAAATCGATGGAGTGTATTCGTTCCAAAGACTCAGGAAGTAATGAGATGAGATTAAGAGCTCATGGTTTAATTTTAGACATAGGTAAGGTTCAGGAAATTATGCAGATCTAATAGAATGTGGGAGGTTAGATCAAAAGATCCAACAGATGCATTTTAAATTTGGAACATTAAAGCTTGAAAGCATACAAGGATATAATGGAGAGCATGAGCCTATCATAACTTGATCTATTGAATGTGTTTTAAAATTGAAAAAATTAAATGTGGATCATCGGATCATGACACAAAACTTAAGATCAAAAGCAAATATTCAAATATGTGTTTGTCCCAGTGGTAAAGTAGAAGATCATGTAGGAAAGATGCATTATATAACACAGACAATAGCATACATTATGGTGATCAATATAATTTGTATAAAATGGCATGTGTATCAAAACTAGAGTCTAGTATATGTTAAATATAGTAATAAGACAAAGAATCATGGTGGTGGAGCATGAATTCAAGAATCAAAAAACTTGCAGGAGCATGATGTGTTATAGATCCAATGTGAACACAAAAAAGAAGCAAAACCTAGATCAAATGCTTATATATATGTCATCTAGGATACAACCAAATGTTGGTGTCATTAAATTATGTCGAACAAATAAATATAGAGACATAGAGATAGAGTGGTAGAGAAGAGAATAAAAGAGAAGAAGAGAGATTTGTAGAGCATGAGTAGTTATAGAATAGACTTGTAACAGAGATCTAGAATTGGATTCATTTATGAATCAACATTGTAATATGAAGTTATAGCTCCATATTTTGAATATAGATCTAAGTGGTGGGTGACATTAGATAAGATAAGATGGTGCTTAGTTAGGGAGTTGGTTCTTCCTTAGAGTAGGTGTTCTTAAACCAGTGGATTGGTATCTCGTTAGGATCAGTGACCTTAAACATTGTAACTAGTGAGGTTATTTATCGTGGGGTTGGATTAGAATAGTAGATTCTAGTAGCTATTTTCATGGTGGTTTTTTCCATATTGGGCTTTCCATGGTATATCTGGTGTTATGTATATTTGTGTGTATGTGATATCTACATATATTTTTAGTTTGCATTAAAAGTTTCAAAAAAGACTAAGTTTTTCAATCTATTAATTCACCTCCCTCTCAGTGGATAATTGTGTTCCAACAAGGTGTAATTATTACTAGCCTTGTACTAATTTATAACTCAATTATATGCTTAAATCTCCTATCTAATGGTGGCACAGGGGGAGTATTATCAAAATCCTTAGCATGCTTATCAATTGTGAACTAAATATCTTCACGGTATATTTGTTGTTATGTCTTTGTAGAGCTCACCAAAAATATCACATTATTGTTGTAAAAATAAGACATAAGCAATGATTATAAATAACAATGAAGTATGATTTTATATTTATAGTGTTTTGTTTTACAAAATCAATTTCACTAAAATAAAAAATTACATCTGTAACTTACACTTTTAAAACAACTATTAATTTATTTATTTTTAATAAACTAAATACAATTCCACCATAAACCTTATCACTACAATTCTGTGGACTTGAGTGACCTTAATTCATAGTCATGTATAACTTTTTAAAAGTTGGAAAAGTTGGTTTAAAAAAACTCTAGCCTTTGTTAGGATCCACTGCTTAAGAGTACTCTTGATTACCTTTGTATAAGCAACTAAACACAGAATTAAACCAGAAGTAATAAGTAACTAGAATTCAAAAAAAGCAAAGAATATGAGATACGAGAAATAGTACAATCTCTATTAACACTCTTCCAAAAGGAAATACAATGAAGAAATATCACTCTTCCCACACCTCTTAGGTGTACAGTAATTCCCCCTCAAGAGTTCTCTCTCTCTCTCTCTATCAATTACAACCACAACTCAATAACTGAGTTGTTCCCTCCATCGATGACAATTAAATCAATGGTTGTTTTGCCTACCTTACAATAGATCTCCTTGATCTTGCACCTTGTAGATCTAATTGACCTTGCTTACCAAGCAGACCTTCTTGATCTTGCACACTTGCAGATCTAACTGGTCTTGCTTACCATGTAGATATTCCTAATCTTGCACACCCTGCAGATCAACTGATCTTACACTTAAGGATCTAATCCTTCTTAGTCCTTAATTACAATACAACCCCATGGGTCTCTTAAATAGATCCCAAACCAAAAAATAATTAGAAATGTAGACTCAAGACTAAAATTAGTCTTTACATGCAAACTCACTATTCGTCTAAAATTAGACCAGTTCTAGAAACACACATAGGTGACGGATGTCAGTTCCTGTCTGACCGATGTTGGCCGACTATTAACTGATGTCGGTTACTATGTACACTGAATATGACTAATTTCAATTGGCCTGATCGATGTCGGTTACTTTGACACTCAGTAACCTCCACCATTTGCATAATAGTGAAGCTTTTAGCTCCACAACTTAACAATCTCCCAGTTGGAGATAAACAGATGCACATGTACCTATACCTGTACATCTTCTAATTTGTTTCTGTCTTGTATCCCTCTTCAAGTTCAATCTTGAAGACCAACAAAATTTGAATGAAGATTCAACTTCTCCTTTGTTCCCAGCTTTGTTAACATATTTGCAAGGTTCTTATCCTTGCTAGCCACCATGACTGCAACAACCTTCTACAACTCTGAAATCCAGCTAATCGCCATTCCACCAATAGTGAACACATATCTTGTGGTGCTTCTCCTACCATCCAAGTTACCTACCATATCTAAATCTACATACCCATGTAGAGAAGTGCTTGACCATGCATAACATAAATACCAGCTGCTGGTCCCTCTCAGATATCTGAGAATCCACTGAACTGCTTTCTAGTGCTCCTTCCTTAGATTGGCCATAAACTTGCTGACAACTCCCATTGCTTGGGCAATATCAGGTCTAGTACATACCATGTACTCAACCTCATCATGTGATTTAGGACACTGTTCATAGCTCAACTTGAACTGTCCAACCATAGGTGTGCTTACTGGTTTTGCATCCTACAAATTGAACCTCTCTACTACCTTATTCACATAATCCTATATAGACAAAACCAACCTGTGATTTTCCCTGTCTCTAGAAATACTCATGCCAAGGATTTTATTTGTTCCTCCTAAATCCTTCTTGGCACATATCTGAGCTACTTTTACCTTTAGCTCAGCAATTTCCTACATGTGTGACCCTGCAACAAGCATATAAACTACATACAATAATAGGATAATGTAGCTATCATTATCCAACCTGGTAATAAACACAATGGTCACATTGACATTGACTAAAGCCATGCTTTGTCATAAACCTATCAAACCTCAAATACCACTATCTTGGAGCTTGCTCAAGACCATATAACATGGCCTTCTATCTCACCTGTCCATTCTCTCCTTTCTTTAACCTATGAATCCATTCATCTTTCAGTGCTTTCCTTTTAACTGGAAACTCAACCAAATCCCACGTTTGGTTCTTTTCCAAGGAATCAATTTCCTCATTCATGTCATGCTCCCACTGTTTCCTGGATTATACCTACATTACCTCTTAAAAACTTCTTGGTTTTCCACCATTAGTGAGTAATAAGTAGTACAAAGAAGGGGAATAATGAATTTGAAGCTTACTTACCCTTTCAATCCTCCTCACGAGAATTTGAGACTCATTGACAGCTTACTGTCTGCCCAAATTTCATTCTAACAATGACCGATCCCAATCATCTCTTAGTCTACACCCGACTGATGTTGGTTCCATGTGATTGACCTGATCGATGTCAGTTCTTACCTGATCGACATCGGTTTCCACCTGCCCGACATCACCAACTTCAATCTCCACTAGATCGATGTCGGTTCCTACCTAAACCTGCCTGACATCACCGACTTCAGTCTCTACTAGACTGACATCGGTTCCTTCCTGTTTGATGTTGGTTCTCACTTGACCGACATTGATAACTATGTTTTCCTCTGAGTGATGATTTTTATCCACGAGCTCACTTTGGATCATAACCTTGTCTAAATTACCCTGCTCAAAATTATTCAGCCTCTTGAGCTGATCTCTATTCGTCATCTTCTCCTTGAAAACCAAGGCTTTCCAGTTCTTAAATATGTCAAAAACATCAAAATTTCTTTTTATGCAATAAACCCAATCCTTTCTTATAGCATCATCAATGAAAGAAACATCATACTGTGATCCTCTAATAGAAGCTCCCTGAGTTGGTCCCCACATGTTTGTGTGAACAAGCTCCAACCTGTGCTTCTTCTTTGTTGACTCAATTGTGAGAAACCTCACTTTCACCTGTTTCCCAAAAATATAGTGCTCACAGAAATCTTGGTCTATCAAATCTGAAAGCATACCTTTTGACTTAAGAGCATCCATTCCCTTCTCACTCATGTGACCAAGCTTACAGAGCCACATCTTTGCATCTACGTCTGAAGTAGATAAAACAGAAGGAGAATCAATAATACAAGTAGATAGATAAAGTGTACCTACTTTTTTACCTCTTGTTAATACAAGTTTACCCTTGGAAACTTTCCAAGATTTTGCTATGAGAGTTACTGTGCAACCCTCATCACCCAACTTCCCTACAGAAATCAAATTCCTCTTCAGGATGGGTACATGCATGACATCCTTCAGCACCAATGTGTTGCCAGTCTGCAACTTTAGCTGCACTTCCCCTTTGCCAACCATTTGACAAGGCTCGCCATCCCCTAAATAAACTTTTTCAAAGTCTCCATGGACATAATCATGAAAAACAATTCTATTTGGGGTTGCATGAAAAGAAGCACCAGAATCTAAAACCCATGATTCTACCTAACTATCCAAAGAAAATATGAGAGCATCCTATGCAACAATACCTGCATCTTTTGCTTCTTCATGCTGATCTTCTTTCAACCAACAATCTTTCTTTGCATGTCCTTTCTTTCCATAATTCCAGCAGGTTATAATGCCATACCTAGATTTGGATCTACTGCCTATCTTTGACCTTGATTTCTCTTGCTTGCCCTTCTCTCTTTTTCATCCCCTGCTTTTAACACTTAATGCATTACCTGATGTTTCTCCTATGCTTTTCTTATTAATTCCTTCATTCAAGATTACACTAACAACATCATCAACTTTCAAGATATTTGAAGCAGACGCAATATTACTAACTGCCATTACCAAGCTATGCCAGCTTTCAAGTAAAGAGCATAAGATTAAGAGAGCCTTAATTTCATCATCAAAAACTATTTTGACTAAATTTAATTGGTTTACCAAACCATGAAAATCACTAAGATGACTATATTCCGACCCACCATCCAGCATTTGCAAATTAAATAATTGCTTCATAAGAAATACCTTATTCGAAGCTAAGGGTTTTTCATATAAATTTGCCAAAGATTCCATTAACTCTACCGTTGTCTTTGCCTGAGATAAGTTGGAAAACACAGAAGCTGCCAGGGTCAGCCTTATAGCTCCAAGAGCCTTTCTATCAAGAACCTTCCATTCTTCATCATGCATACATGTGGGCTTACATGAAACCCCACCCAATGGTAAGTACAGATCTTTCTGATATAGATAATCCTCTATTTGCATCCTCCATAATTGATAATTTTTGCCATTGAATTTCTCCATTCTTAGCATACTTTATTCTACCATTGCTTTACTCCCACTCAAATAGAAACCCCTGTGAGTGACCTATAATCAACAAACACTTAACACACTCTGATACTAAGGTGTTAGTGAACCAATCTCTGATACCACCTGTTAGGATCCACTCCTTAAGAGTACTCTTGATTACCTTTGTATAAGCAACTAAACACGGAATTAAACTAGAAGTAATAAGTAACTAGAATTTAGAAATAGCAAAAAATATGAGATACGAGAAACAATACAATCTATATTAACACTCTTCTAGAAGGAAATACAATGAAGAAATCTCACTCTTCCCACACCTCTTAGGTGTACAGTAATTCTCCCTCAAGAGTTCTCTCTCTATCGATTACAACCACAACTCAATAACAGATTTGTTCTCTCCACCAGTGACAATCAACTCAATGGTTGTTTTACTTACCTTACAATAGATCTCCTTGATCTTGCACCTTGAAGATCTAATTAACCTTGCTTACCAAGCAAACCTTCTTGATCTTGCACACTTGCAGATCTAATTGGTCTTGCTTACCATGTAGATCTTCCTGATCTTGCACACCCTGTAGATCAACTGATCTTACACTTGAGGATCTAATCCTTTTTAGTCCTTAATTACAATATAGCCCCATGGGTCTCTTAAATAGATCCCAAACCAAACAATAATTAGAAACACAGACTCAAGACTAAAATTAGACCAATTTTAGAAACACACACAGGTGACCGACGTCGGTTCTTGTCTAACTGATGTCGGCCGAATACTAACTGATGTCGGTTACTGTGTACACTGAATATGACCGATGTCAGTTGGCTTGATCGATGTCAGTTACTTTGACACTTAGCAACCTCCACCATTTGCATAACAGTGAAGCTTTTAGCTCCACAACTTAACAACCTTCTCTCCCACCACTAATAATCCACTCTTAAAAATGATGAGATGATTCAACATCCAATGTGGTCTCCACAACCCCATGAATGAATAATAAAACATGTTAAACTACAACCGTCTCATTTCATCATTGGTGTCTCCTTATGAAAACTGAAATACTGGGAAAATTGAAAGAATTTAAAATTCACCACACATTAGCGATTGCCCTTCCATATACTATCATTCTGCATGGCCATATCTACAAATCAAAGTGTGAAACATTTCAGTTAATAAATAAAATAATCTAGATATAAATAATAATTTCATATATCTAACAACTTGTATCACCTCTATCCATATAGTCTGAATGCAAGGTTAAACATCTGATCTGTTGTCTACTATCAGCTCCACTCTCCTTAATCTCCCCATCTACTATGAACTTTCTATACCCAGCAACTTCAATGAGTTCAAATTCTTTCAAGGAAACTAAACTTGCAAAACTCTCCATCTTATGGATACTGCTATACAACGTAAAACTATTATCAAGGATGTTTCCACATTAAAACAAGGATAACCTTATCATAAGCTCCTTGGTTTTACAACATCTTATACTTCCTCATGATTGTGGACATGGGTGCAGTTGACAGGGATTCGATCTTCATTATATCTTCAAAGCTTCGATAATTGGCTTCAAATATTTCCTTAACATTTAACAACGAAAAAGAAGATCCCCTCCCAAAAATCAATTCTCTGATTGGGCAATTGACAACTCTTAAAGTTTGAAGATTAATCATCTGCTCAAATGCTTCTAAGAAACCCATGTTCTTCAAACTTTACAATCAGACAAGCTCATGTGCTAGAGTGACGTTGGCAAGGTTTCAATCTCCATGAAACATTCACAATCTAAAACTATGAAATGTTTAAGGCTTGGGCAACAATCTTCAAGAAGTGATATCCTAGATACTGTTGTATATAGTAGAGTTATTACCCTAAGCTCCCGCAATGAATAAGTATACCCCAACCTCGATGCAAAAGTGAATTCTTTGAGAGGGAAACTTTCAATCCTCAAAGCTTGAAGGTTAGTGAGGTTCCAAAATTCTTTTGGCAAATCCTTCTCTCCTGACCGTTTTATACTTAAATGCTGCAAGAGCATAAGACCTCCCATACTTAGGGGATCTATAAGCCATGCCTTGAAGTAACACACTTTCCCCATCTACTTTAAATTTTAATTTCATGGTTTGATAGTTTTGGATAAATTCTACCAAATAATATAGACATTGAATACCCAGTGTTAAATTTGTTTCATCAATGCCCACTACACAGAAAATATTATTTATTTGATGTTTTCCCAATGTGAGATGGAGTTGTTGAATGTTGAATATCAACAACCTCTTCTTATTTATGAAGTTTGAACTTGGTTTAACTTATCCCTCTCCTAAACATGAAAAATTTTGGAGTGAAAAAATATTTGAAGATGAAAACCCTCTAAGGTTTGTTAATTTCGGTGGTGAAAGATCATCTCTAACTAGCATATGGTGGTTTCATTTAAAAATTACATTGGTGCTTCAATAGAGTGTATGTGATAAGTATTGTAAGAAGTAGTGTGTTTTACTTCTCTATTTATATGTAATCTTCAATATTACAATAATATTATAGTTGGTGGTATTATCAGTTTCAGATATTGCAGTTTATGATTGTTTCAATTTGTATGTTATTTCAAAAAATTTAAAAAAATTACTTATTATCCAAGAAGGATATTATAGCGGTATCATAACTTGAGTTCATTTTTAAATTTCTCTTATCTTCTCTTGAAGGGATATTATATAATCTAAACCATCACTCAATCAAAATATGAACTACAACCCTTTTTTAACCATTGTCAATTATAGTGGCCTCCTATAATTATTTATATATTGTAACCCTTTGACCCATAATAAATTTGAGACAAGAAAGATCACACACATACTAGATAGGATATTCTTAAAATTCCTTACGTATTTCTATTCAAACACATTTACAATTATCCATTCTTCCATTTCTTCTAGGAAAATCAATAGTGTACCTTTCCCCTTATAATCAAATGAACTTGCATTCTTAATTCCACTAAATATGATATACATGGGTATATTTTCTTTATTTTTCATATTAAATGGAATTTGTATTATTATATGGTTTAATTCATGGTAGGGGATCCAATTGAAGCGATGTCCTTGTCCATATAACCATAGTCATGCAATGGAAAAACAAATCATTCTTTATTTACAAATTTAGTCTTTACAACATCTAAAATATTATTTAAATTTTATTGTATATTATATTATATATTTATCTAAGTCTCTTTAGATTTACAATTACTCTTTGTTGTTGACTATGCAATAATATCTCTAAAATCTCTCTCTAATATTTGGTTTGATGCATATCTAGCATGTGGCCCCTTTATTAATATTGGGAACATTCATATTTCTAGTGGATAACCTATTATTAGTGGTTGTGATACATTTTTATTTCCTAGGTTACTAGGTGCTTCAAATTCTTTGTAATTGTTCCCACCAATCATTAGACTTTTGAAATTTTGTATGGAAAAAATTATTCATTTTACCTAATCAAAATTTTCATTTATAATAGATAATTATGAATCGTGGCTAATGGTTATTGAAATATATCATATGCAACTTTCCAATGAGACCAATAACATATCAAATGGTGATCCTGAGCAAAACATATGGCTGATTGAAATCTATTATGATTTTAACTATGAATAATGATTACAGGTTTCCCATGATTGTGTTGCATGGTGTGATCTTAGGGTATCTATATCACTATCTCCAAATGGTCCATGTGATTTTTATATTTTTAAATATGATAAAATCAAATACATGACTCCCATGAGCTAATTAAACCCAACTTATAAATTAGTCACATGACCATTTCTTTTTATTGTGGCCTCTTTTTATATTTTGTACCAATGGATAAAACTAAATCCACCTAAACATGATCATGCATCCTTATAAGAATTTTAACCTCTTTATATCTTGTGAACCCATGTGATTATGACATGCATTTCAATCCCAAGCTCTCAGACTTGCATAAACAATTTTTGACTTTGTGGAAAGAAAATAAGACCATAGACCCCATGAACTTGATAACTAATTTAACAACCAAAAAATCCTAGTAAATAATCATCTTATGAACCAACATCTTCATGATGCTACCACATGTACTTTAAAGATGCACCATTCACACTATTATAAATTTGATTCTTTTCAATACACAACCACCCATCATAAGGACATAGTTTAGAATGCTTGAAAATGTACTTAATGTCACCACTATAAATATAAGCATATGGGTATCTAGGGAACATGGAGAATATGGTTATCATTATAGTTAGGAATAATGAACATGACCTCTTCAAGGCTTTGAAATAATGATGTGTCTATCGTGACATATAAATATTAAATGTGTGTCCATAACTTCCCCTAAAAACTTATGAAATATATGTAAGTGTAATTATTATCATTGAAACTTAAGTTATGAATAAACTATGTATGACCATTCAAATAAACATAGAGTTACAATTAAAATTATGGCCATGTGATCCTTTATGGACTTATGAACTATTGCAACTCCATGAAATATGCGATTTAACCCAAAGAATCTAATTATGTTGAATTTTTTTCCTTGAGATCCTTTATTGAAAACAAACAAAATTTCCTACATTGTTTTGGTTATGTAATATTGCCTATACAACTTAGATGCTCTTGCATCATTATACATATCAATATATAAATTTTGAATGCATTTTTTATAAATGTTGTTCAAAATAACTAATTTACATTATTCAATCCACATGTTATCACCAAGTGTGACATTTTCCATCACACCATCATCTTAGGCCACTTGGGGCAAATTATTTATTTGCAATAATTTCTTGTGTTTGTTTGCCTCACACGTTTCATTGTCTTTTATTCAACTTTTAATACCTTTTCTTCTCCAGTTACTTTATTCACTTCCTTGTTCCTCTTAATTCTTTCTTTGTTTCTTATTATTTATCTTATTTTATTTTTCTTCCATATTTTTCTCTTTCTTATTTATATTTATATTCTATATTTTTTTATAAAACCATATAGTATGTTCATGGCTTACCTATAAAATAATACATTCTTGGTAATTTTATTGTTTGGGTCCCTCATACATTTTTTTCCCCTAGGGATTTTAGACCTTTTTTTCTCATATTTTATTTCCTACTATGTTTTATATTTCATTAAAAATAATGTCTTATATATAATTCAATAATTGTATAAATACATAAATGTATTTGTGCATCTATGACAAGATATACATTAAATAATTATGTTTTAAAGATGCAAATATAAGGATTATATTTATTAATTAAGCACACATGTACCTAAATAATAAATAAAATGTTTCTCTAAATAACATACAACATATGATATTTATTGCATTAACTAAAAGACAAGGGTTGAAATATTTATATTTTACTAGACTAATTAATGAAAGGATAAGGGTTGGGAGATTTATATATCA
This sequence comes from Torreya grandis, assembly GCA_037957365.1. Taxonomy (NCBI): domain Eukaryota; kingdom Viridiplantae; phylum Streptophyta; class Pinopsida; order Cupressales; family Taxaceae; genus Torreya; species Torreya grandis. The sequence goes on along the minus strand of JARHVA010007275.1, from coordinate 119,052 downwards.
CTTGTATAGTTGGTGGATTGAAATATATTTAAGATTTATTAGGGTTTCAAGAAATGATACCATTTTAATGGTGTACAATTTTGTAAAAGTGAGAATTTTTTTTGGAGTCTAGGAGTATAGGATTATGGTTAGAATTATTCTTGGAAAGTATTATAGTTTATAACAATGTAGTATATGATAAATCATCCAATGTTAGATACTTAACTTACCCAAAATCAAATAAATCATCATCACTATGATCATCATACGATGATGTATACAAAAGTATAGAATTATCCTTGGCTATAGTCTAAAGTTTGTGCATTCAAATGGTATGTTGCTCTATTGTGTAAGAAGCCTCTTATGTGATCACAAGGTACCTCAAATTGGACCATGAGGTTTCTATGTGAAACCTATTGTTTTGATATATGCCATCATATAGAATATGAAATGTGTGTCCATCATGACTAAATGTCAAAGATCTATCTGTCTTATCAACTATGGCATCCATTACCTATATCCATGTATTGTCAATTGTAACATGTATGTGAGTGCTTGTGTCCATGATAAAAATAAGTATGTTGACCACCTTAGGGACATATGTAACTGGTAATGTGATATTTTACAAAGAGTCCTAACAATGTATAACATGTAGTTCACTTTCATAATGTCTTGTGTGTTGTCAAAAAGCCAAGGTGGAAGTATTAGGATCAGAATCCTCATTTAGAACAACATGGGGTATGCATTTATACTTTAAAAAAATATGAATAGTCAATGGATAATTTATCAAATGTATGTGTTAGTGAAGATTCCATCATGGTGCTTATACTAGTGGAGGTAGAGGCTATGTAAGATGAATAGTGCCCTGAGCCCTAAAACTATTCAACTTATGTTTTAGTGTTGGGCATGTATATGTATCATGTCCAGTAATCCTATGAAAATGAAAAAATGGTCTATCATCCTACCATGATAATCTTCTTATAGATTTGTGGTAGACTATGGGTAATACTGTCGATCCTATATCAAGTAACATATGTTGTGGTATATATTATGTAATACCTTCTTGTATCCAAATAATTGGGTCAATATCTATATATGTGACCATATATACCAAATGTATTAAAGAATATACCTCTAACTGAAAGTGAGCATCTCATCCTGTATCTTTGAAACTATGAATGGGTGGTGATGCTATGTAGTTGAAGGCCTAAGTTCCTTAGAATCATCTCTATACTCTCTGGGGCTTATTGGTGTGAACTTCAATCCACATAACTAATAATCACTATCTATGGGTGTTGGATCATCCTTTGTGGTGGCTTGGGAATCTGTATCTAAGTTTTTGATGTATACTTCCTATAAATGAACATGTAATTGTAATTTTTCTATGAGAATATCATCATCTACTGTAAGCTAGGATAAATATGATGTGGGATTGTCCTTTGAATTTATGGGTAAAGGTAACTGTGCTATAAGAAGATATGGAATGGGTGTAGGAATAGTGGTTCTATATTCCCCAACTTCATATGTATGCATTTGCTCTATCAGAATCTTGTGAGGTGGGGACTCTATGATAACATGAGGTGTCCCATTTGAAGATGTACATGGGGTGGGAGGCTCTATGACTCTATAATATTTGAATGGTTGGTTATCATATGGGCAAGTGCATAAGTATTCTTCATGTAACAATTTGACACACATGTGCTAGGTAGATGTTACAACCTCAATGGAATGTATCCAAGGTCTTCCAATCAATAAATTATAATACAAATGATTTTAAATCATATGAAACTATATGAATATGTTTTTTGGCCCATCTATGATATCCAATGTAATAGTACATAATGCCTTTTGAGGAATATCATCAAAACATATAATGTTATTATATGTCTTTTGAATAGATGTTATGTCAACCCCCATAGTTTACAAGAATGTAAATTTGCATATGTTAAGTCTTGAATCACTGTCAAATAGTGATGGTTTTGATTTGTGCCTAAATGAAGAATGGAAGATTTTGATCAATAACTAAATGTGAATGTAAATTCTCATTGGCAAAAGATATAACATCCTCAGTATCCTTGATAGTGTTCATGATAGATGAAAAATAAGTCAAGGATATATCATGAGGCAAAGATGTGTGATTGAGTGTCTGAAAAAGAATATCACTGAATATAGTTACCTTTTAAAGTAATTCCAATATATAAGCTAAGTTGTATTATCAACAGATCCATAATATCATATGTTAAATGTTGATACCTAGATATCATGGGATTTTTTTGGGGACAAGGAAGGATTATTGGATTATGTTATTCTTGTATAGGTTGAGGAGGAACCCAATTCTATCTAGTAACAACTTCAATTGTAGGATCTACTATTTCATGAGGGAAAGTAGTAGAGGTAGGATGTGAGTGAAGGTAGTCAATAGGTCTAGGTGGAGGAACAAAATGAGTCATTTTAACTCTCTATCATCATGTAATAACTTAAGGTAGATCGAAGTAAGGCCATGCAATAATGTTCTCCATAGAAAGGAGGAGCAAGTTGAGGTAGACCAATGTGTGCAATAAGTTGAGTTCTAACATGATCCATGAGAGGAGTGACATATATGTGCATCATTATAAAAATGGTGGGTAATAAGAATGTAATAAAAACCATAAGAATTTTTACCAAAAAAATGAATATGGCATCCACAAAGATTAATCATGATGAAAAGTATGTAAACTAAAAACTTATAAAATGCTATAAATAAGAAACAAAACCCTAATGGTACACTATAATTTTAAGCAATATGTTATAAGTAAGGTAGGATCACCAAATGATTTAACTTATTAGAGTTTATGGGGTGTCAGCCATAAGTTGTTAAAGGGCCTAGGTATAGTAAATTAGGGTAGAAATATGCACTAAATATAGCCACTCATTTCTGCAAGAATTGAATTTATTTAATATTTCTAAAAATAGAAATGAATGACATAAATAAGTACCTAGATGTAAATTGACTGAGATAGATGATTTAAAGGCTAAAAACTAATGTCAAATCAAATGTGAGTGTCTTAAACAGGGTCCACATGTTAGAAACCCTCTTGGATAATAGCATTGTACCTTGGATAGTAATGTTGGGGTGTTTGTATTTTACTTTGAGTGCTAATGTCCTTTGTGAAGGAACTATCTGATCTTCTAGATGCACCTCTAACTCAGTATGACCTGATTATACTTGTGTGGATGAGCTCTAATTCATTTTTTATGCACTATTTTGAGCTGATTTAGGAGTCAACCATATACCTCCATGTTGTTAATATATTTGAGTGGAACAAGTATCAAAATTGTGATGTTAACTAGGTAGGATGGACATTCTCAACACCCCACCATGTTGAGAGTCTCCTACATACTAATACTCCAAGGAATAATCAATATTAATGTATTTCTCTTACCTAAGTGCCTAGTGTAAGAGAAAGTGAATGCTAGTATGAGTGTCAACTTGGGTGTTTTAAATAAGGCTCGAGACTAGAAATCTATGCATTCTAGGCTTAGGATGGTTGTATATGACTAAATACATAATTAGGGTATACTATGGATCAATAACTATAATTATATACAACTTGTTCTAAGCTTCTTTGTGTATTTTTCATCTAATATCCATATAGTGGATATAGGGCTAAAATTCATATATATATATATATGTATATATATATATATATATGTATATATATGTATATATATATATATGTATGTATATATATATATGTATGTATGTATATATATATGTATGTATGTATATATATATATATATGTATATATATATATGTATGTATGTATATATATATATATATATATATATATATATATATATATATATATATATATATATATATATATATATATATATATATATATATATATATATATATGGTGCTTATGCAGGGTTTGAAATAGGTCTAGGCTAACCTTAGGTGTCTTATGAATTGAAAAGATATATGTTGGGGTTGAAATTAGGAAAGGTCCATTAACACTGAAAGTGGGACACTAACACATGGTACTAGTGCCCAAAGTACAATGCTAGTGTCCAAGTGGTAGATATATATATATATATATATATATATATATGTATGTATGTATGTATGTATGTATGTATATATTATATATATATATATATGTATGTATATATATATTTATGTATGTATATATATATATATATATATATATGTATATAATATATATATGTATATATATATATATGTATATAATATATATATATATATATATATATATATATATATATATATATATGTATATATATATATATATATGTATATATATATGGTGCTTATGCAGGGTTTGAAATAGGTCTAGGCTAACCTTAGGTGTCTTATGAATTGAAAAGATATCTGTTGGGGTTGAAATTAGGAAAGGTCCATTAACACTGAAAGTGGGACACTAACACATGGTACTAGTGCCCAAAGTACAATGCTAGTGTCCAAGTGGTAGAAACTAAGGCACTAGGGGCATGGATCCCTAAGGGAGGGTGTGGGACTAATTTTGACACGTATATACATTTTAAAGGCATGCACAAAATCTAAAGAAGTATTTAAAGAGGCCCTAAGATAGGTCTAGGTCTAAGCTAAGGATGGGTGGTCTTAAGTGACATTCATTTCACTCAAGTGACATTTTATATGACTATAGTTTTAAACCTTCTTGGTTGACATTTTTTAATTTCTAATTTTGATTTTATTTTTTAATATTATAATATTATGAGTATTATATTTGTCAAGAGGAAATTGTGAAATTTACTTAGTATTTTAAGTGTGTTGATAGGATGAGTCATGATGTGACGTGATGCTTTGTCAAAATGATAGCACTTTGTTGTATGAAAATATTATTTTGAAATAAGGGTGGCCAATTAATTTATAGGGTTTCCTAATAGATGTGGACTGTTTGATGAGATTGAAGATCAACAGATGAGGATGAGTCCTCCTCTACATTAATGAGAGGAGTTGGAGGAGTAAAAGGAGGGATTTGGAGTGTGTAAGAATTTCCATTTATGAAGAGTGTGTTATGACATGCCTTGTTGAAAAAGGGATTTCCTTAGGATTGGAAATGAATATAAAATTGATTTTTTGGGAGAATGTGAAGATTACATAGGGATTGGAGTGTGATGCTAGGATTTTTAGATTTATGGAAAATAGGAAATGTGAATTACATGTAATTTTAATTTATTGATGAAATAAGATAATTAACTAATATGATGTGGTTTTTGTGGTATTGGATGTGATTATAGAAGAAATAATTAATTATCTAGGGGGTGATGTATAAAGCAGTCAAATAGATCAGGATGTGTCAGACCAATTTAGGAATGTGATGTAGTTGATAAATGTGATTAAGGATGTGTTGTCATGATTCAAGATAAAAATAATGATCAAATTGATGAATTTTGATGATCATAAGAAGTTAGGGTTAATTTGCATAATAATGTGAGAAAGTGATTCATTGAATAGTGATATCATCAGAGTTGAAGAAATGAGGTGTCTACATTTTATCCTTTTTATTAAAGGGCATTGCAAGACACTAACGAAGGAATGGATTTTTAAATAATGAGAATATTGGAAAAAATGGGCATATTCAGACAACACAAGTAATTTGATGTAGATGAAATTGATTACAAGTGATGGTTTTAAGAAAAAACATAAAAACTAGGCTAATAAAGATGACCCAAATGAATATGATGAGGATGAGATGCCCCTTGAGGCATTAGATGGAGAATAAATTAGGTGTAGAGGCCCTTGAAAGGAATAAAATAATGTGAAAGAAAGTAGATGTCATGAAATGAAGAAGATATACAAAAACTATAAAGAAAATGATGAAAAGGCAAAAAATGATTGTCTAGAATGGAAAATGTTTACACATGGGGGGATTGGAGGGAGGTGAGTGGGGGCAGGATAAAATTCAAATTGGGTCTATTAATTAATGATTAATTTTTTTTGGGGGGGGTGGGATGGGATTAAAAAAGATGATTTTAACCCTCTAACCTTATAAATAGTTAGCTCTATTTTTGTGTTGAGGGCCCTTAGAAAAAATGGTGCATATTCTAGTGCACATGCATTTTGGTGATTAGGTTTGGGATTACTAGAAATCAAGAAACAATTAGGTAGTAGTTTAATTTCATTTATTATCCCAGGAAGTGCCACATGTGACACAATTTCCATGGCAAAATTTTTGTCTCATGGGAAAATGGTCCACATAATTGGTGGAAATGTCAAAACTAGAGTAGAATAACCAAAAAAATAGTATAATCAATTTTTTTTAGTTGATTAGCAAAATCATGCAAAATTGGTTGAATTGGGAATAACGTGCTGAAATTGTCAAAATGGCATAAATGCATATAAAATAGTGAAATCATGGACACAATGATGAAGTTGAGAATAACATGTCAAAATCACTAAAATGGAATAAAGTCATATAAATTAGTGGAATCATGCAAAAATTAGTGAAAATCCCCTATAATTGGAAAATTCTCCTTATAATGGTTTTGTGGTGAATTTACATGTAAGACAATGGAACAACCCTATCAGTTACCATATTCACCCTATAAATTGGAAGAATCACTATAAAATTGATTATTTTGATGTTGGTCATGTTTATGAATTATTTGATGCCTGATTTGATTAAATTTATGAGTAATTTGATTAAGATGATAAAGTTATGTTGTGTAGATGATTATAAATGATGAAAAAATGAATAAGCATGATAACATTAGTGATTCTAAGAGCATGTCTATGTGATCATTGCACAAGAATGATGATCACACTTCCTATTAGAGATGAAAATTTGGGATGATGAGCTAGTGAAGTTACTAGAGGAAGTAGGATTTATTTACATTACCACGATGACAAATATTCATATTGATCAAATATCATTGACTCACTTGTAAATAGGTGTCATTCAAAGAACAAAACCTTCCATTTTCTGACTAGGGAGGTGATCATGACACTTAAGGATGTTTGCCACATTTTAAATATACCCATCTATGGATAGGCTCTCTCCTAGTGAGCATGGGATCAACTGAGATTTATAGATAAATGGTTGGGATTATAGACACACAGGTGTGGCATGTATTGGACGACATAAATGTACTAGATGTGGATCCAACTATTGACATAGTGTGCTTAGTATTCATGGCCATTTTTAATGACATTTTATGACCTAACAAGATTGGTCAGTATTTACACATGGGATTGGGTGGATTTATCTTAGATATGCTTGATAATAGAATGATATTTGGATGGGGTATACTAGTCTTATCATAAATATACATGGTTTTATATATGATGGCCTACTAGGGTGGATGGAGCATAGGTGCCTCTACCCTTCTACAGATATATTTTTTGGAGCATATACTCATTGCGAGACCAGTGAGGTAACAATTATAGAGAAACCATGATAAGGTCATAGGTTTTGGGTTATTCATAGGATAGAGAAGACACTTGGGTGATTTATCTTAGTACTTTTAGGTTATAGATGACCTTGAAAAGAAGAACATGATTTGAAAACCCTACTTATAGAGGAAATATGCATGGTTATAGGATGAATATTATTACATATATGACTACAATTTGACACATTACAAAGGGTCATGAGTATATTGTAGAGAGATACAAACCTCATTAGGTACAATGATAATTTGGTTTGTGGTAGGATGTGTTATATGGAATACATGTTTTTACTCATGTATCCATGGAGATAACATAGTGGGGTCTTTGAATGCTAAGAGTGAAGGCTATGACTAGTTGGTATATAGTTTAGGTGACTGATTTGTAATTTAAATCCAAATTCATAGATTCTAGGATGACATATGAGTATAGAATATGGTGGACTAAGATTGAGACAATATGTATGACTAGACCAATATTACCAAGAGTGATAGGGGTTGTCAATATCACTTAATTATTAATGTAAATCTAGGGTTGATGTCTAAGGACAATATACATTAGGAAAAATATATATCTATAAAATGGTCCCTTCTACCACACTCCACACTTGCAAAAATTGAAAAACACTCTTGTAAAAATTAAATCACACATGTATGAAATTAAATCACACTTCTATAAAAGTAAATTAATGAATTGAAAAGAAATGATAAAAAATAAAACACCTATAGGTTCACATCAACCTGTTAAAAGGAAAAGATAATACCATAACAAAATAAAATAATAATTTCCAACAAAGTGATAATTATAGAAAATAGTAATAAACAAAAATATATTGATCCATCTTCCTTAGAATGAGTAGCTAGTTCATTCTTTGGAAGAGGATTTATTTAGAACACAAGATTCAAAATAGACTAATCTAAATGATGTAGATAAAAATATATTAATTGATTATATTCAAGTGTGGGAGGTTGCATTTGTAATCTCATGATTCAACCAACACCATATTCAGGAGTAATAACATAGATATTCTAGCCTATCTCAATCTCCACAAAATATTGAGAGATATTTATTATAAGAATAAAACATAATATCAATCTCCAAAAAATATGGAGAGAGATATTTAATGGACTAAAATTATACAAATATATATTTAGATATAATCTATAAATAGAAAGTCTATATATAAAAAGAATCTAAATGGAAAATATTCTTGTGATCTGGGTCATCTTATAATTGATCAATAATAATTATAATGTATTAAAATGCTTTCCAAATGAGTCGATGGTAGTTTTTTAATAGTCCATAGTATTCATGTGGAAATTCATAGCTAGCCTATCAAAGTTTATAACAGTCCTATGGAAGTTTGTAGATCACATGTGAAAGTCTATAGCTCACTTGTATAAGTTCATAGCTTGCATGTGGAAGTCTCTATCTCACCTATAAACGTATATATATCACTTTTATAAGTCTATAAATCACTTATATAAGTCTGTAGCTCAGTTGTAGAAGTATGTATCTCACCTTTGGAAGTCTATATCTCACATATGGAAGTATATCGCTCACCTATGTAAATCTGTAGCTATAAAATAGGTGAGTTTGTAGCTACTAAGTGAGTCTGTAGCTATAGACTAGGTGAGTCCATAGCTACTAGGTGATTTTTTAGTTGTATACTAGGTGAGTCCGTACCTATTGGTTGAGTCCATAACTTAGGCAAAATGCTAGATCTTCTTTAGGGGCTACTGTGGAAGACTCTAAAACTATGCCAATATTGTTCTTGAAATGGTTACTCTTCATACTCCATATTTTTGATCTTAGTATAGATTGCATATGCATATACTAAAATCTTTTTCCCAATAATCATTATAAATATCTAAAAAAGAGATAATAATGAATTATAAATAAATAACCATGATATATAATTTGTATTTTATTCTAAATACACTATAAGTTCAAAACTATATTTAGATCCACTTCTTATGGAATAAAAAAGGATGTTAATTACATGGATATAATGAGTCATTTTTGGGGCTCATTAAAGAGTAAGCACAATATAGGAGAGGATCAAGGCTGCCATATAGTAATATCCACAACAGTTATATAGAAAGGTGTCAGGAGGAGGCTGGACAGGGCCCAAAGATAGGATGGGAATGGAGGGTAAGGAGGACATGGATAGTTTATGATTTTGATTATTGATTCTCCTTTAAAAATAGGATATGCACTAATGTGAGTTGTGATAGAGACAACCAAGGCTACCAAACATTATTAGTTATGACCACAAGTGACATTAGTATCTAGGGGCATAGAGGATGAGGTTGTGCCATCATAGTGAGTAAGGTAAACTAATGAGGACAAGATTATTAAGTTCCTTAAAGAGTATATTATTGTTAGATAAGTAGATATATCTCAATTTTCCTATTGTGTATGTCAAATAGAGGAACATTTAGTAGAGAGAGATAAGCATATTATTACCCTTGGATCTAAGGTCACTTGATTGATGACCAAGGATACTCAAGTGACTTAGAAATATGTAGGATATGGGGATATCTAGGGATTATTTATAGATAATGATGTAGATTGGGTTAGGTAACTAAGGCTTTATGGTTAGCATGATACATCCTGACATATTTTAACACAAGACCTGGGTAAGGATTTGTAAGATATAATGAGAGTGATGGGTCTAACATGTTACTATAAGAACATGTATGAGGGTGAAAGGTTACCCATCTAGAGGGCACCATCCTATGATCATCATACTAGCTAGTGTTCTAGGAGATAATCTAGAATAAATAGGATGAAATACTTATAGATATTAATTGAGAATCCATTATTGCCAATAACATACACCATGATACCACCTCAGATGACATCACCTTGATCTTTGGTACAACCACTAGATCAATAGAGACAAAGACAAAGATCACCTTGGATGAGTCCACCTCTAATAGGTCATAGTGAGAGTTAACTATAGCATTTTTCATTCTCATAGTTTTTATGTACATGTACTTGTGATGTGTAGATTTATATTTTTTACATAGACATTCTTTTGTATACATGGACATTTGATGGATATTATTTATATGATTTTCACTATGATTTTATATCTTTGTTATATATGATGTATTATTGATTATGTGATGTATGATAGATGTAGATATTGATGTGATTTGATGTAACGAGTATTGTTGTATTATATTTCATCTCTTATGCTATGATGTGACTTAATTTTATGTTGATCATGGATATGATGTGAAATGTTGATGTTTCAAATGATTATGTGATGTGCTCATTTATATGATATTATCATGTTTAACATAAATATACATGATGATGATAAATGATATGATAGATATGATTGATATATGTCATAAATTTTAAAATATCATGTATTGCCTTTTTAGTGCATCTCCACATATACTTTGAAACTTGATTTTTTTATTTTTGCATGTGACAGGATGTACCATGATTATGCAATAAATCATGATAAAATTATTGATTTTTGGGTAGGGACTAACTCAAGTACAAACACATGACATAATGCATCGTGACATAAAATATCATGATGATATTATTGATGCGTATGGACAGAGTCCAGAATCAATAATAACAAATAGTCAAGTAAGCATACATGCATAAAACATTTATACACAAAAAAGAAAGATAAAGTGTCATTGTGTTAATGCATTTAATGAATTGTGTGCCTAATTTTCCCCAAAGCTATAGTAATTTTAGGGGATAAAATGTTGCAAGCTTAGAAGAGATGAGTGATTATATTTATTTGATTGATACAAATATATGTGATAATGAGATTATATCAACATGTTGAGGAATATATAAGCTAGAAAAAAAGAGTAAGTAATGATAATATTATTTGAGATGACCTTATAAATCTCATGTAACTAAGCATTTCCTACATAATATGTGTGTACCTTAGGTTGAACTAGTTCTCCTTTTAGGGAAGATTAAATGGATGATGTTGGTAAATTATAGTTAGTAGATGAAAGTTACCACCATAAAATGTACAAGTTTTAGGTATTATAATGAAAACTAATGTACTCAATGATTTTTATATAGGAGAGCAAAGAGTAGAGACTAATGTTGAACATGATGAAAAATTGGACAAAATTTTTTGGGGCTTTATTTTAGTTAATTTTTCCCTTTTTATTTTTAGTATTTTTGGATTTTTGGATTGTATTTATTTTTTATATATCATAAGAATATAAAAGGAAAAATTTAGACATATGTACAAATTAAATTGAATGTATGTACAAGGGAATTTTGAAATGTATATACAATGAACTAGTAGAAAAGGGAAACCATCTCTAGTAGTGGATGCATAAATCAATGTTAGATGTTAAAGATATGAAAACCAACTAGATGTAGGGTGAATAAGGGAGATACAATATGTGAAAGTGGATAGATACAATTGAAGATTTTCAAGGGTTAAAATTTAGGGAAACCATCCATGCAACATTTTAATGTCCTGATGTAAGGATGTTATCACATTCTTACCATGTCAAATATTTTGTATCATGTAGTACTTGTAGATCTCTAACAAGGTCAAAATATTAAATGCATGTTGGGATAATGATATGAATTTGAAAAAAAATTGGTTGAAGGATGTGAAAGATATGAGAATATTTCCCAAAGCATTGGGGTACTTATAGATAATGATTTAATGTGTCAAACATAAAACATGTTAAGATGCATGATGTTCATATGCTCATCTACCTCTTTTACATCTTATGTACCCTATTGGTAAGAACCTAAGACATACATAGATTTTATGATGTATGAACCTATCCAATTGGGCTCAAACTTGCCTTTCTTTTCTCTATCCATTTGGTGTTTTTATGGTTTTATTTGAGTATAAAATCACCAAATTAAAAATTCTAGGATTTGATGCATTTGTCATAGATTCAATGTAGCTAATTAGATATTTTTTATGTGATTTAGGGTATCTATCTATTTTTCATCCAAGAGTTATAGATTTTGTATCTTATGTACTTGACCCTTCATCATCAATAACATCCTACAATGAAATACACAGGTAAGGAAACATAATATCGTGATGGATTCTAATATAAATACCAATGAATATGGCATGGCACTAGTGGGTGTATAGATGTTGGTGTGATGATCCAATAATGAAGGAAAAATCTCTAAGTTTTAGTCATAACCAATGTTATTAATGATATTTTTGAGGATTTTAACAATGGTTTTTGTTGACCAATTTCACCCACAAGCAAAGTCTCGGTCACCTTCTACACTTGCTTTGCATGGCAAATTAATTTTGGGTTGTAAGGTCCACCTTCAGGGTTCAACAGCTCTGTTTCAAAGCATTAGCTCATCGGCCTTGTTCATTGGCATTCACGGTAGCATAAGGCAGAGTCTTCAAACATTCACAAAAGGGGAGAGGAAAAAGCTGGGGCACTTAACACTAAGGCAAAATGAGGGCAGACATTTACAAGAATAATGCAATTGACAGCAAAATTGCTGCCCACAACACTGACGGGTAAAAAGAGACCACAAACAGATGCAGTCAGTGGCAAAATTGCTGCTCACAACACAAGCGGAGGAAAAGGCCACGAAATCAACCGATGTCGGCAAAATTTCCGTGCTCGACAGCTAACTCAGCCAACATTGGCAAAACTGCCATGTATGGCAGTAAATCGGCTGATGTCGACAAAATTGCTGCATGCAGTCCACAACATTGGGCAGTAAAATTATTGCTCACAACATCAGGCAGAAAAAAAGGCCTACAGAACACAGAAAAAGGCCCACCCAATAGGTAGAGGAGCAGGCTGCATGCAAAATGAGGCAGCAAGCATGGTCCCAATAGACTTATGATGTCATCTATAGTGTTTTCCCTCTTCCCCATGAAGACTCAAGTAGCCACTTGCAGGCAAAGGCCAATTAGACTCCTCTTGGCTCTTCTGATATAAATATGCAGACTTGGTCATTTTAAAGGATCTTTTACAATTTTGTAAAGAGCACAGCTTTGTAAATTTTCCACCTGAATCAATAAAATGTAGTTTTTACCTCTATTTGGATAGATTATGCAGAGTATGCCTTGAATGTTGGTCTGTGTTCAATCATCATCTCTTGATGCTCTCACAGGGTCAATACCAGCAAACCTGTGATCTACAAAGTGCCATTGTCTACTGCTGCCAGGAGTAGAGTTCTGTTTTGGAGGTATAGAATAGGAGAGGTCACCTACAGTATGTATTTCACAGCATCTTAGTGAGTCCCTGTTCCTGTGCTTTCCATAAGAACCTCCCTGTCATCCCAGCAACCTGGTCTTTTCTACCAAATCTGAGTATATGTATGTTTTTTGTTTGATCCTGAGTGTGAAGGTGGGAAGGTCATTTCATTTTTGGTGTATCACCTCTTTAGAGTAGGCTATTTATTTTCATGCATTTTTTCTCCCTTTTCATCCCCCCCAATTTTTAGCTGTGTATATATATATGCCTGTACGTAAATTTTGCTACCTAAAACAAACAAGATACATCAGAGGGAACTAGCCCATACCTAGAGACTCTCCTCTCTTGCTTCACCATCCCACAGGTGAGAGAGGAGTTTCCATGTTGCGGGGAGAGGGCAGGAACCTATTTTCCTGCCGCTGGGTGCACTTTCCAGTGTCAACAGTTTTGGCACGCCTACTGGGACATCAAGTTGGATAACGTAGTAGAGTTTTAGGATTGATGCTAGTCCTATTACAGCAAATCATTTTCTTCAGCATCTGGTGAATCTGAGTTATATCCGCTGGTTAAGCAGCCTGGTACCTTTAGAAATGCATTTTTGTTGGTATGTGTAATTTCCATCATTTTAAGCTATGGACTCTGTTATCTTTGGCCAGCATGGCTATAATCCTTACCAGCCTTATGGTGACCCTTATCACACCTAATATGGCTAGTCTCAACCTTGCTATGAGCTATATTAGCCTTGCGCTAAATCTTCTTAGTATGTCGCTTCTTCCACTCAGCCCAGTCTCTTTGCCAATCAACCCATTTATGCTTTCAAGCAAGCTCTGCTGGGATATGACAAATATGTAATTGATCTTAACACCAGAAAGGTGTGCAGCCAAGAAATTCTAGATCATATCATCCATCAAATGAGGAATGTGCTGGATCAAGTTAAGAAAGAATGGGCTCCTATTGAAAGAGCAAATTGGCACAGGATTTCAAATGAGATGCTGGATGTGAGTAGTTTAATTGCATTTGTGGAGGAGAAGCTGAGTGTGCATGAGAGGCAGCCTTACCAAGTCTATCAATCTGCATACTCACTGCCCAAACCATCATATCAATCATATACAACCCTTACTCTTGAGCCAAGTCAACCTTGTCAAAGTCAGTTCCTCAATCGTGTTGAGGAAAATTTTGAAACAGTGAACCTTATGTTTAAGGCTAATCTTGATAGATAGATCGAACTAGAAAATATTTAGATGTAGTAGTCCATTCTTTTAGCAAGGGAGGTGGAATCAAAATCTTCGCTGTCCTCTCACATTGAGGCCCCAACACCCCCAAAGGAAATGCCCAGCCCAAATTGCTTGAGTTGGAACAAAGTGGGCGAGTCATGGGACAACAAAGAGGAGAAAGACGTCATCCAAAATGAAGAAATACAAAGTGAGGATGCTTTAGCTAAGCAGATTGAGGAACTAGAGAAGAAGATGACGCTGTTGAAAGAGAAAGAGGTGGAGTTTTCAAATGCTGCAGACCAGCCAACGCCAAAAGGTATTCCTTTCACTAATCCACAAGCTAATTTCAATATTGATGAAGCATTGGTGAAGTGGAGGGATGAAAATCAAGAAGTTTTGGCCCAAGGTCTTCCCCCTCCTACTTTAGAAAAAGCTCCCCTTTGTGTGCCAAATCCTTTCTATGAGATGGCACTTGCTCATTCTGGCTCATCCAATGCACCAATCAGTTCTGGCCTCAATCCCGTGCACCTAACTTTCCAACATGCCTCTCTTCAGGTAGATTTCCCTATGCATGAGCAGACCCTCCCAATTATTTCCCAACCTCCTCAAGTCTTTCAACATGATCTCCAAATTCCAAGCTGGAAAGAGGAGCATCATGAGTCAGCCCAGGAACTTGAAACTGATAAAATTGCTGCCTGCTCACAAAAGCAAGAATCCAATCCTAAGATCATGAGCTAGGCACAAATATTTGAATCTTGGAACAACAAGGAGGAAGAGGAGGAAGATTTCAGTCTAATTCTTGAAGAAGAAGAGGCTGCTCCTGCCCCTGATTATGATTATGACTTTTGGGAAAGGTTTTTCCAGGAAGATTTGGATAGGCAAATTGCAGAATTAGAGTCCAAAGAGAAAATCTTCAGTGAATGTGTGATGGATGGTTCAGACCAAACAACACATTCTATGTCTAAACACACCCCACCTACACATTTCAAAGAAACCTATTAGGCCTTGCCTGATATGGATTATGCTCAGTTTGTGACTGATGTGGGAGACTTCATGATCACAAATGAGGACAAAATCAAACAGAGTGATATGGAAGAGCATGGACAGCCTTTTGTTCATGATTTGAATTATTTGTTTGAAGTCTTTAGAGTAGGCTATATTATTCTCCAAATAGGGTGTGAGATGATTAAAAATGATGAGGACAGCGTTGGGTTTCCAACAAGCATGCAAAGACGCTGTAGTTTTTCAGATTTGCCCTTCAGGAGGTTGGTGAATTTGAAGTTTTCTTCTTTAAAGTCATCAAGGAAGATGGCCATACCATGGAACTAGAGCATGAGGTAGAGGAGAATGAGCCAGTCCATGATGCATATCAGGAAGCTTCTGGTGATGAGCTAACATCATTTGATTTCTTGGTGGAGAGCACCAAGTTGAAGGATCAGCATCCAACACGCCTCCCAGAATAATCAAAATACATATATATTGGAGGCATGTTTGATTTTGATCCCCTTGGTTTCCAACCAACTTAGGTGACAGGTGGGGAGAGCAGGTCACCATCTCTCTTTTTCTTTTAGCTACTTGCCTGTCACCATAAGTCTCCTCACCAAGAAGGGGACTTAAGAAATTTTCCTTTTGATCTAGGAGGGAGGCAAACATTCCTGGTTAGCTGTATATAGTAGTTTATTTCTAGTTGTTTTTCCTATTTTACCTAAGTGCAGTTGCACAGGTAGTTATTTTTAGCCTTATGTGTTTCCCTTCGTTTGGGGGTAAATTTTGTGTATTTGATTCTGGGATTATCAAAGCTATTGAGAACTCTCTTCAAAGTCACCATCCGACTCTGCACCCAATGGAATGTAAGGCAACTAGGTTCTAAGCATAGAAGGCAAGCTTCCCCTATGAGTCGCCAATCTGTTGACCAATTTCGCCCATAGGCAAAATCTTAGTCACCTTCTACACTTGCTTTGTATGGCCAGTTAATTTCAGGTTGCAAGGTCCACCTTCAGGGTTCAACAGCTCCGTTTCAAAGCATTAGCTCATCGGCCTTGTTCATTGGTGTTCATGATAGCATAAGCCAGAGTCTTTAAACATTCACAAAAGGGGAGAGGAAAAAGCCAGGGCACTTGACACTAAGGTAAAAGGAGGGCAAACATTTACAAGAATAATGCAGTCAGTGGCAAAATTGCTGCCCACAACACCAGTGGGTAAAAAGAGACTGCAAATAGATGTAGTCAGCAACAAAATTGCCACTCACAACACAAGCAGAGGAAAAGGCCACGAACTCGACCGACATCAGCAAAATTGCTGCGCTTGGCAGCTAACTTAGCCGATGTTGGCAAAACTGCCACACATGGTAGTAAATCAATCGATGTCGACAAAATTACCACATGCAGTCCACGACATTGGGTAATAAAATTACCGCTCACAACATCAGGTGGCAAAAAAGGCCTATAAAACACAGAAAAAGTCCCACCCAGTAGGTAGAGGAGTAGGCTACACACAAAATGAGGCAGCAAGCATGGTCCCAGTAGACTTATGATGTCATCTACAGTGTTTTCCCTCTTCCCAATGAAGACTCAAGCAACCACTTGTAGGCAAAGGCCAATGAGACTCCTCTTGGCTCTTTTGATATAAATACACAGACTTGGTCATTTTAAAGGATCTTCTCCAATTTTGTAAAGAGCACAACTCTACAAATTTTCCACCTGAATCAATAAAATGCAATTTTTACCTCTATTTGGATAGATTGTGCAGAGTATGCCTTGAATGTTGGTCTGTGTTCAGTCATCGTCTCTTGATGCTCTCATAAGTTCAACACTAGTAAACCTGTGATCTACAAAGTGCCATTGTCTGTTGCTGCCAAGAGTAGAGTTCTATTTTGGAGGTATAGAATAGGAGAGGTCACCTATAGTATGTATTCCATAGCATCTCGGTGAGTCCCTGTTCCTGTGCTTTCCATAAGAACCTCCTTGTCATCCCAGCAACCTAGTCTTTTTTGCCAAATCTGAGTGTATGTATGTTTTTTGTTTGATCCTGAGTGTGAAGGTGGGAAGGTCATTTCATTTTTGGTGTATCACCTCTTTAGAGTAGGCTATTTGTTTTCATGCATTTCTTCTCCCTTTTCATCCCCCCCAGTTTTTAGCTGTGTATATATATATGCCTGTACGTAAATTTTGCTGCCTAAAAAAAAAACAAGATACATCAGAGGGAACTAGCCCACCTAGAGACTCTCCTCTCCTACTTCACCATCCCACAGGTGAGAGATGAGTTTCCATGTTGCGGGAAGAGGGCATGAACCTATTTTCCTGCCGCTGGGTGCACTTTCCAGCGTCAATAGTTTTATTGCAAGCCTTATCTTGGCCATTTCTTTGGAAATAATAAGGAGTGGACCATATATGCCTGATATGGAATTGGGAATAAATGGATTTTATTTCCTTATTTTTGAATAACATACCATTATTAGAAAAAATAATGGAGGGAATCCCATAATGATAAGTGATGTCATTAAGGATGAACTTGTAAATTTACTTCATGGTTACATAACTAAGAGGAATGGCCTCAATCCACTTTTTAAAATATTTGATAGTAGTTAGGATGTGCTTATGTCCATTGGATGAGGTGTGGATTAACTTCCTTATGAGATCAATTCTCCACATTAAGCATAACTAAGGAGTTATGATTGACTACAACACTTATGATAGATCATGATTAAAATAACCATGGTTTTGGTAAGTGACACATTTTTCAACATAGGTGTATGCATCAATTTCTAGGGATGGAAAATTATATACCATGTGAAAGAGTTTCTTATCAAGGACCATATCATTAACATGGACCCCACATACCTCACACATCCCATTGTGAACATCCTAGATAGATAGATCATATTTTCCCAAGTTTAAATAAAGAAATAATATTTCATCATAAACTCTATGATAAAGCATGCCACTGAGTAGGGTATATTAGGAAGCATTATAGATGAAGGATTTATGTTATTCTCAAGATAAATCATTGATAATGAAGGTAGGTATACATGTTGTGATACCAAGATGAACTAGGATTAAAAATTCCACACACTATCTTAAAATCTAGATGAGTGTATATTGGTAAAATCAGTTGATCAATAAAAAATTTACATTCTCAGACATTGGATGAAATTTAGAGAGGTGATCCAATAGTATCCATGGAATTTGTTGATCTATTTTTATTATGTGTTCCTTTCTCCAACTTAATATATTTAAAGTACTGTTTGACTCTATCCACCATTGTTTTGTATGATAGATCTTGTCATCCTTTGTTTGATATTAATCATTTAATTGATTAATTGTGAGTTAAAAATAACTAAAGACTAAAATATATTAGATATTTCATTAGATGGTAAGGTGAAGTTAATCCATTAGAGACTCGTACTATGAAATGTTTTTAGTGCTTGGAAAACTAATATGAGATGACTGAGGGATAACATCTCCATGTGATGTTAAAACCAAGATCCCTTTCCCTCAACCATGAGATATAAATGAACCATAAAAATAAAATTTAAATTGATACAACTCATCAAGGGTCAATATTGACTTATCAGGAAAACTAATGATAAGTGGTTGTGTGTCATAAAATAGAACTTCTGCAAGTTAATCCACAAATACTTTCTCCTTAAAATCCCTCTAATTTTCATATTTTATGTCAAATTTTTTTAACATTATAACCTAATTTTCCATTTCACATGTTAGATCTGATTTTGATAGAATATATTTTAATTAATCCACTTGGGCAATGATGATAGTCTTATTGTTTAGCACGTAAAGTTGTAATTTTTGAAATGTAAAGACTAATGCCAAACATGCTTTTTTGATGGGTAAATGATTATGCTAATAGGACACTAAAGTTAATATAAACTACTAAATTGTCTATTTCATTATATTTTCATTATGCTGAGCCAAATGTGCCCCAAGGCATGCTAAGTATCTGAAATATAAATAAATAATGATTTTACTAGTGTTGGAGGGGATAACACTTATGGATTTTACAAACATTATTTTAATTTATAAAAAGATTCTTGAAAATCAATATTCCAATGAAATATAGTGCCATTTTTTATGATATGTGTTAAATTATGATGATTATGATGATCATCAAATTGTAAAAGAAAACTATGAATATCCTAGAGTTTTCCTTCTAGATTGTGTAGCTATTTGAGATTTTATGGAGGAAAATGTGTTATTGCCTCAACTTTCAGTGGATAGAATTTAATACCCTCTCAAAAAATAGGAAACTAATTTATTTTCATAATGTGAAACCAAACACACATTTAATAGGATTTAATTTCACCTTATATTTGCTG
Source organism: Torreya grandis (assembly GCA_037957365.1). Taxonomy (NCBI): domain Eukaryota; kingdom Viridiplantae; phylum Streptophyta; class Pinopsida; order Cupressales; family Taxaceae; genus Torreya; species Torreya grandis. Next base: position 98,912 of record JARHVA010007275.1, on the reverse strand, counting down.
ATCTAATAAAAAAATTACCATAATATTGTTTGTTATTCTACATAGGTTTTTCATTTGCCAAAGATGTCATTTACATAATCTTCCAAAATATCATGCACCATGTCATACAAAATTACTATAATTTCTCATTTGTAAGTATCACCTAAATGTTTTAGGCTTAAATACATTACCTAGTAACAAGACATCCCCCATAAAGTGGTGAACACTATCTTATGTTGATCCTCATATGGTATTCTAATTTTAGTATAATTGGAAATTCCATCCATAAGTGATATTTTTTCATAACAACCTGTATAATTGATGGTCATAGAAATATTTGGAAAGGTATAATCATATTTATAATAAGCCTTATTTATATCATGGAAATTAGTGTGAATGAAAATTCCTTTGGACTCTTCTATGACGAGGATGATGTTAGAAATCCATTCAGAATAATAAATTGCCCTGATGAAGCCTACTTCCATGATTTTTTTCAATTTATTATTTAAAAAAAAAAAAATTATGCATGGATGATTTTTTTGTTTCTTCTATTTTATTGGTTTAGCATCTAGATGTACCACAAGATGATGGACAAATAAGTATGGGGAAATCTAGGCATCCTTACATACGAGCATGAAAATATGTATATGGACTCTTTGAGGAATGTAATGATGAGATTGTGTTATCCATCTATTATACAAGCACCAAGATTGATGATTTAAGGATTGTATTTAGTACTAATGTTGACATCAATGGTGTCTTCCAAAATTAGTGTGGAAACATCTTTTAACATTGTGGACACATGAAGAAGATGATGATTCTTTTTTTTTATTATGGATCAATTGGTCCATCTATGTCACCTAGAAAGGACTAATATGAATTTTTTATTTCAAGCAAAGGCTAGTTTTAGAATGTATTTGGAAATTCCTGTACTAATTCCTTAATTTTTTTAAATCTTTAATTAGACTAAGGCTTGTTCCAATGTTCTTTTTTGGACTATTAGAACTCTATTATTGCTCATGGAGAGAGTGGAATTCCCCATCTCATTTCACCTCAAATAGGTTTTCACCAACCAACACATCTTTGTTTCTACATTTTTAATTATCCAATAACACCTCAAAGAGGTTTTCACTAAAGGACATTTATTTTTGACTTTATTTATTTTTATGAGTTGGGAATTCCACCTAATCCCAAAAGTAGGTATCAAAATCCAAATTGATTTTAAATCTCTTCTTATGGTCCCTAAGTTAAAACCCATCTCAAAGTCCTAAGAATTATGTAATACCCTTATTGTTCTAGAATACATCTAATGGTATGTGGTCTTATTGGTCCCAATCAATGATCTAAGGATATTGAATGTCTATATGGATGGTAAGGATGACATTGTTATCAATGTGATTAGTGTTAGCAATCTCATAGTATATACTATAAAA